>JAOCZM010000261.1:0-44682 GCA_026122235.1 Vinca minor | reverse complement strand
GTTGTAGCGTTCCGTTACGCTGTTGCTATATATTTAGAATAAATATTTGATGGCGCGCGATTTATTACATGCCTCAACATTGATATGGCTTTGAAATTTGACGACAAATATCGATTGTAAGGAGCGACAAATCGATTATCGAGCTTAATACCCTGTTTCTCAATTAGAGCTCCATTTTTCCTCCTGCGATATATTACAAAACCATTCTCGTCCATAGATGTCATTTCTTGTTGAGCTTTTGGAAAATGTTTAGAGCAATTCCCTAAAAAATCAGATTTTAAACACATTTAAGATGAATCTATTTATTTAGTGGAAAACAAATTTAATATGTATTATTTATATATTCCTTTTATAAATTATAATAAAAAAATATATATACCTTCTACCATGCGAGGCGATTTAGTGTAACCAATTCCACATGGTCCATGGATCATGAATTGGGATACTTGCTTCAGTATGCAATTGTATCAATTTCCTTGCATGGAATTTCTGTCGATATAATTTGATTTATATCTTGGGAGACTTGAATTTACACGCATCTTCCAACCATATGATAATATGAGAATGAGGTAATCCACGTTTTTGAAATTCAATTGTATATACAACTGAAAATAGAAATGCAAATTGTAGGGAAAATTACTAAGGTTATTAGCGGGCAAATTAAGGAATAAATATGTATGAGTTCATGTAGTTCTAAACTCAAACTAATGTATAAATAAATCCGATTACCTGCAAGAATTTTCCCGAAGATTTTATGTTTAATAATATCCTCAATCATTTCATCAAGCTTCAATTTGAAGACGCGCGTAGTAATATCAGGACGATTTTCTGATCGTTGGCCTGGTAACTCGTTAAGGGTTTCTTCAATTTCGCGCCAATTCGGATTTGCAGTAAATGTCAAAAATAAATCAGGATTACCAAAGAATCTACATAATGCCATAGCATCTTGATAATTTTGAACCATATATCTAGGACCGCCAGTGAAAGATGATGGCAGAATAGTTCTTTTCCCAATTTGAGTTGAGTCTGTATCGCCCCTTGCGACTGCATCTGTTAAATTTCTATAAAGATCAGTACGTAAATTCCCTTGATGGTCTGCTATCCATTTCAACCTTGCTTGTTCAATTGTTGTATAGCAATCCACAATGAATTGCTGCAACAATCTTCCCCCTAGGAAAAGAGTAAGACCTTCCTGCTTTCTGTATTGAATAAGGTATGCGTAATATTCCCTCATTGTAACATATTTTCTCTTGGTTTGCCTTGTTCCACTGTTCCTTTTATAAGGAATTTGTAAATGAAACCCATCCTCTCCATACGGAAACAATAAGGGATATTGTAGCGCCATGAATGAAGGATGGAGATAACTGATTCTCTGAAACTTCCCAGACTTCATCTGAAGTATAATATCTCTATCTTGATTGTTTTGGTTTATGTCTCCAACAATTAACGCAGCAATCTCATTCCCTTTTGGTTGTATATACTGTCTTGCAGGAGATTTTCTATTGTGAAATAGTCGTATTTGAAAATTTGGAATCTCCCCAGCATCATATTTGTCCCGCGCCATTCTAAAAACCTTGACTAACTCATTGTTTTCATTAAGCATTGACATCAGAGACTCAATAACCTTTGGGCTTAAATTTTTATTTGCTTCTTTTTGATTTACAGCGTCAATTCGATGTTGAACTTCATTAGTTGTATCATAAAAATACAAGCTCGAATGAAATGCGCACTTTTCATCAACCACTAGGCAATAACGATCCTATTTGGTGGTAATTCTCACCATTGATTCTGTATATATAAGGTCCTGATCGATTATTAACGCTATGATCTACCTTTGCCCCCATAGAGGTCATTGCAAACATTGCATTGTATGCTCGTACATTGTCTATAAATTTTATAGACTCATTGGACCCATTTGGATTTAGAAGTGTATTCAAGGGTTCAGGAGTATTTCTTTGTTTAGGCAGTGAAACTTTCCCTTGCTTGCAACATAGTTTATATTTGGGATATAAACTTTTCACACCTTTCTTAAGTTTTTCTTCTTCCCAAAAGGCTGCACTACAATATTTGCACTGGAATTTAGCAATGCCATAATAGGACATTGCGTTGACAGTGGAATCTGGGAAGTGAATAAGTAAATACACATGGTATAATTTTAAATGGCATGTAGTATAGTTTAAAATGTACCTGTAGCAATTGATTTTGGATGGTCTTGTGCAGTTTCATTTGACAAAAGTATGTTACTTGAACCCCCAACATAATTCCTAGAGATCTTGCTGCCTAAATGGAAATAAAACTGTTAATCCGTGTAATATTCCTTCTAATGATTGTAGAAAAAATGGAATTACTTTTTAAATTCAACTGGTAGGGTATGAGAGGGGATACATAGAATATAAATCTAACATTTGACAATAAATGTAAAAAGTGGCTGCTCTGAGAATACTATTGAAACACATAGATTGGAGACTGACTTAACTTTTAGCAATAAATACACACAGTAGCTACTCACAGAATACCACTGACACAATAGTCCCCTAAACAATCACATTTGCTACGGAATCATACCCTCGAATCAAAGGCAGGCAAAAGGAATCAGAGAAAACATATGCAATAACCATTTTGATTTATATGCACATTAACATGCTTATTTCATTCAACATTACAGAGCATTTATGTGCATTGTATTTGTGGAAAAAAACATATATTTTACATTCATTCAGGAGTGAAAACGATGCTTATTGGTCAACACCTTTATTGTGATTATGTTTCTTGGAATGTCAGGTGTTGAACCACGCTACGAGTGAAGTTGTTGCTAATGTCCCATACATGGGTAGAAAGGAGACTGACGATGCAATCGCTTCGGCATCCGATGCATTCAAGTGTAAGTGTCCTTTTTTTAGGACTATCTTTTTTCATATTGGTACTCTCATACTTTAGTGATCATTTGATTTTTTTCTTTTCCATTTTTAAAATTAGTCTTTGGGATATGTTGGATGTATGGCATTAGAAAACTTATTATCAGAATTATTTAGATGTGTAATAGTAGAACACTGGAGCCTTGATGAACTGTCTTCCCATTGAACCACTTTTAGCTTGGTACAGAATAGTGTGCTTTGCTAGTGAACAAATCTACATTTGACGATGTTTTGAAATTGTGGTGTATGTATTTGAAGTTTAAAGGGATTTATGAGTTGGTATCAGAAAAAAGTTTGTGTTTGGCTACTATTTACAACCTGCTTCCACAAATATGATGAAATAATGACTCATGTCTAAATAGTCATGGTTTAAATGGTATTTGGTGGTAGTTGGTGCACATGATACCAGAGTGGAAAGACTGGCTAGAACTACAACCAAAGCTTTTACGATTGTACTTACAGTATACTGTTCATACTACTTATCTGATCCGAGATTCAGAAGAAGTTGGAAAGTTATAAGATTGACTTTTCATACTCCAGGAGTGGGGGAATGGATCAATAAGGACTTTCATAGATTCCTTTTTCCCGGGACATACACATTGTAATGCATATTTCAACAATATTGGTTTAGAGGGCTTCCACATATTTCAATCACATTTATTATTACAGCTTACAATTCCATTTTCCTAGGGAATATAATATAAAATTGATAAGTAAGGTCGTAAAATAGAAGTTGTAGTGAAAGAAAAAAAAATTAAAACATGAATTACCTTGTGGAAATGAAGATAACTTTTGTTTCTTCTTTGAGTCGAGTATTTGTTTTCGAGTTTTCCTCTTTTCTCTTGCTACAGCTATATTGAAACTGAATTTTCTCAATATATGAAGATAAAGGGCATTTTCGAAAATGTATATTTTTAAAAATTGTTTAAGCAAAATAGCAAACATACCTTGTTCTATCTTTTTTATTTCATAACCTTGGAATACACTAACTATTCCTTTGCTACTTGAGGTGTTATCCATATAGTTAAGAGTATTATAAATTTGATCTGCAAATTAAAATGATGAAACAGTTATGTATTTATAGTAGAAAGAATTGTTTATTGATTTGTTTTGAAAGAATATGTGGCCATTAAGATTCATTTGGAATTTCATAAGACTATGCATGTTTACATGAGTGTATTTATATAAATTAATTTCTTAATGCATGATGAATATATCATTAATAATCATGTGTGGCAAAACATTTAAATTCCAAGATTTCAATGGCTAAAATATTGTTATGTAAATAAATGCTAGCATTCAGCATGTATTTATGGCTTTGTATGAATTCTAAAGTCCAATCGAATATAAAGTGATTTCTTTATCCATCACATGGTGTTGATGCATAAGAATTGTCAGCTTTGCATGAGTAAGTGCATATTCATAGCCATTAATTAAGCCTTTGCTGTTTAGATTTATAAGCATCTTTTGTATAAAAAGAAAAATTCAACAGATTAGTATACTAAATATTGTAAGGTAAATTAATATCATGACTATGGCATGCTATATATCTTTGTGGGTCTTAAGAGGCTCTAAAAAACATGTTGAATATAAAGTGATTTATTTATCCATTACATGTTATTGACTTTGCATAAACTTGTAATACGCTGACTATTCCTTTGTTACTTGAGGAGTTATCCATGGACATAATAGTATGCTAAGTTTAATTTGTAAAGTAAAATGCGGAAGCAATTATGTAATTTAAGTCTAAATAATTTTGTATTAATTTGTTTTTAAGAATTTATGAGTATTTAGATTCATTTGGAATCTGATAAGACCATGCATGTTTATGTGAGTGTATTTATAAAAGTTCAATGCTTAATGCATTATGAATACACCTTTAATATTCATGTTTGGGGGAGAAAAAAAATTCAAGCTTTTAGTATCTTAAATATTATTATGTAAATAAATACTATGACTCTAGTATCTTATATATTGTAATGGCTCTGAAGAAATTGTAAAATCCATGTTGAATATAAAGTTATTTATTTATCTATCACATGCTGTTAGTGCATAAGGATGATCAACTTTGCATGAGCCAATCCATATTTATAATCAATAATCCTTGTCTGTTTTGATTAAGAATCATGTTTGTCAACTGAATATCTCAAATATTATCATGTAGATAAATACCATGAATCTTGCATGTTATATATCGCTATGGCTTTGAAGAAATGCTAAATTCCATGTTGAATATAAAGTGATTTCTTTATCAATCACATGTTTTAAATGCATAAGTATGTCTGGCTTTGCAGGAGCAAGTGTATATTTATAGTCAACTATGTTTTTTTTTTCTTATAACAAATTATTAAAAGACCAATGGTAATTGTATAGATTACTCAGTAAATGCAAATATCTCTGATTAAAGTAAATCTAATGTTTAGCTTGGTTACAATGTATGAAATTATAATGGACAATAGGTTTATACAATAGGTTTTGTTTCTCAATGGATTAAACCTATTCTGACTGCCTAAAGTTGTCATTGAAAAATGATTGACATGTTTTTCCTTTCAAAGTAATATGCAGGAGGATATAATTTAAGGTTCTGAGGTTATCTATGCTAGTTTGGTATCACATTACTATACTTTCGAAAGGAATAAGCATGAAAACTACGTAAAAGCTGGAAAAAGACTATGTAAATATATCGTCTAAAAATGATTTCATTTTCCAATTGAATTGGCTCTTGATTTCTTTGAAGATGAAACATTTCTAGACTTAGATTCTTCACTATTTGATATCCTTTTCTTCTCAGCGGAAAGTGGGGGCGTAGAAATTGGCTTTGCCGTTGCCGATTCGAGCAGATTTAGTTGATCCCCAACAACCCCCTTTACTTAATCTCGGCTAAAAAAAATTAAAGGCCAGTATAATCAATAATCCTTTACCATGAATCTGGTCTTTTATATATCTCCATGGCTTTGAAAAAAATTCTAAATTCCATGTTCAATATAAAGTGATTTTGTTATCTATCACATGTTGTCAATGCATAAGTATAGCTGACTTTGCATGAGAAAGCATGATTAGTCATCTTTCTTGTTCGTTATTTATGGAGATTTATTTTATTTTTATTGATCCTACTTTTTGTTCAGTCAATGACAATAGAAAATGAGAAGGAAAGAAAAGAAGGGGGAATTGGGTGTACATTGATGGGGATTGTATTAGACATTGTGACAATTTATATTGATGTTTTTCCTGTCTGTTCTAATACAAGGATATATGGAAGATCCGAGTTCGACTTACAAAGCTCGTTACTTGGCCTCCTCTCATATGGGCGTGGTCTCGTGGAGCAGCGAGCTTTAGGTACACTCATACATCCCTATTTACGTTAGCATTCGGAAAACTTATTAAGAAATGAGGATGAAAACATAAAATCATGAGGCAAGGCCCTCCTCCTATTAAAGGTGTCAAGAGATGTCAGAAATGTCCACTCCTTTGATGGAATTTTCTTGAATAGGATGCTCATCTTTAAAACGTTTTCAGCAATTTTAATACATTTTCTCCAAAGATATTCTGCATATGCCGTTTTGATTCTGAATAGAACTTGCTCCTAGGGAACTTTAATTGGACACTGGAGGATGTAGCCAAATCAGTTGTGTGCATGTTGATGTCTGGTCCATGTCTAACTGGCTATACTCAGGTACTTCTCTTATCAATTCCAAATTGATGTTTGGGAAACTCCAGTTATAGCTGCAAGCTTAGAAATATAACTCTGTTTACTGTTACCTCTAGACAATTAATGATTGGTATGATAGAGATAGGTTAGGTTTCTCAATTGATTAACCTGGTCTTAATACCTAAAGTTGTCATTTAAAAACTATACACAGGTGGTTTTTCATCCAAAGTAATATAAATTAGGATAAAACTTAAGATGATCAGGTTATGTGTGCTAGTTTGTCATCACATTATTAGACATTCGAAAGGAATTAGCATGAAAATTATATAACACTGGAAAAGCAAAATGTATTTATATCTTCTAAAATTGTTCAACATTGAAAACAAAATAAAATTAGTTTATATCAAATAGATCAATTGAATGATTTCATTTTCCAATTGAATTGGATCTTAATTTCTTTGAAAGCCGAAACATTCGTTTGGACTTATCTTCTTCAATACTTGATATCCTTTTCTTCTCGAGACGAAAGTGGGGGTGTAGAAATTGGCTTTGGCGTTGTAGTTTTCGGGACTGATTTAGGGGATCCCCAAAAACACCCTTCATTGATCCAGGCTAAAAAATTGAAAAAAAAAACAAAGTTTATTTTAGGAGGACAATATATACCATAAAAAAATGCACAATGTAAGGCCATATGTTACCTGAGGTGTACCCTTCCCTTGGTCAACAATTTCAGTTAGTTCATAAGCACGGTTGACTGTGAAACTTTCACGGGATGTGCCTCTGCTTTGTAAATTAAATTTAACCTGGCAGACTATGCTTTTCCCAATCAGCTTCATCAATGCAGGAGGAACAGCATCATCTATATTCTCCTATGGGGAAGAAGTTTGTATTTTTTAAGTACTTGTTATTGTATAGATGAATGGTTAACTTATTAAACTTTTTTATATACTAACCTCGACTATGACTTTTGCAAGTTGTTTTGTCGATTCCAATCGGCTTCTCGATATCCCGGTCGAAAAAAACAAATTTTCCTTGCCCTGTATGATCCCCAACAACAGCTTCAATACGATACCTGCAAATTTGAATATAACAGGTTTTTCCTACTTAAAAAGTTGTTTCTATCTCTTGTAATATGAAAATTGGCTTATTAAAAGCATCCACCATTTTACCGTGTGCCAGGGTATTCCTCATTGCGTAAACAAACATCACACACAAACGTATCTTCGTGGGTCCGCAATTTACGGCGACATTTGTTGCACGAATTATATCTCCAACCATTGTAAGTATCAATCTCAAGTATAGTGACAAAGCTGTAATGTATATCCTCCTGCATTGAGATTTAATTTCAAATGAATCGGGATATTTAAATTGGGAATGATCTTTCATGCAATTGTTTGTCTTGTAATAAAATCTAAAAGCATAAATATCAAATTACCATTTCTTCACCAGTATCAACCATTGTATTTAACTCTTCCAATGTTTGCTTCTTTGCTTCATACTCATTCTTGGATAAAACAACCGATCGGTACATTGATTTCTATGGTCTTTTCACGAGTTGCATTTGTTTGAAACCTATCGCTTATATTTCATTTCAACAAAAATACAATCAAACAAAGTGGTAAGTATGCATCTATTTTCAAACAAAAAAAAACTTACATGTGTCCGAAATTTGACACGTCAATAGTATCAATGTTCAAGAGAACTTTGGTAGCGCTCATCGCTTGATATTGTTGCCTCATTGTTGTCCCCCTTGATAATCATAGATGTTAAAATTATAACTGCATTATTTTCATTGTTCAACATCTTTGTCGCACTTATAATTCTTGCCAAGTTGCCCCATAGAGTTACACGTAGAGACGCATTCCTACATTGTTAACAATATTACTTCTTAGACACAAATAAAGCAGTCCGTCCCATATTCATTTCAAGTCAATTTGTATGTTGTTGTACCTGTAATCTCTAATAGTTAGAGTTTGTAAACTAACTAAGTTACCCCTGCTTATTCGATCTTGGACTTGGGAAATTGCAGCCACCATTCCAATTACATCTATATTAATAGAAACCATAAGAAAGAAATTTAAAAACAGTAACATGTATTATACAGGTACTATTAGGGATATTGACCTGCCAAAACAGAAACATCCCCAGAACGGCTTTGTATTTCTTCAAAAGACATTAAGCGGAACTTATGCCGAGGAATTTCAGGGGTGTCTGCAATAATTTCCTCAATATGTGTGCTTGCATCAATTAAAATCTGCAAAGATTCATCTAAAACCTTGTATAGAGGCTTTGGAGGTTGAGCTAAGAAATTCTTGATAGTATAAAACTTTCCTTCTTCAATTTGATCAGAGAATTCAGGGAATGAATTTGCTCCCTAATAGTGCAGAGTGTCTCATGTTGTCTCGTGTGATGGTTTTGAAACAAAGTTAATTCAAAACAAATACAATATAGAGTATTTCAATACAATGGACCAAACAATTTCATATAATTTTCATGTGGCAAATGCAAAAGTCATGTAATTCTCTTACAATATATGTGATGAAGTGGGTGCATCTCGTAAGGAAGTAGGATTTAATCGCTTGTGTAATTTAGATTATTGTACATTTGTAAGCAATAGAGATCATCATTTAAACTCTTACTTTTTTCATCTAAGACAATGAAATCCATGCTCATTAGCTCGTCGAGTTTTATAGCATTGTATGTATTCCGAAAAGCGAATAACACGGCACTGCAATTCGGTGCTTTGTTGCTTTCCTTTCACCAATTGGTCTAAACATACATATGACATTCTTGGTTTTTTTCATCCCGACAATGTAACACCAAATTTTTTTTAATACATTTGTGTATAAATAATTTGTATGCATAGAATGGTGTACAAATAAACATAATTCAATATCAAATAAATGTTTCAAAAAAATGAATTCAATATTAATATGTTGTGTGGTTTGTACGAGTTTAATGTTGTTGTGGAAATAATTTTGAAGAGACTGCAAGGAAAATATGATACAAATGGGAGGTTATGTTTGCTTAACCTTTAAGATTATTGAATACAAACTCCGTAAGCGAACTTATAACTTCATATATAGCGGGATTAAAATTAAAATGTTGGATGAATTTAGTACAATATGGGTAATGGAGTAACAATTGGTACATGTTGACAGGGAATTCTTAATCTGGACCGAAAGTAACAATTGGTACATGTTTATAGGAATTCAGTAGCTCGGATCGAAAAGTAACTTTAGTATTCCATACAGATTAGTCGAGTCGATAATGAATAGATATCGGTATGAAAAAAATAAAGAAATGCTAACAATCCAAACACCAACTGTCAAGAAAATTTTCGTTTTAGATGTTTAAGGGCATCCACATGGAAAAAACGAAATTTGTAGTCCTTGTTGTTTCATTGCAAATGTGACATTTTTCTAATGTGATTTGTTTACGCATGTATATCACCATTATCCCTTTAAGAACAATTCATTCCCTAACAATTATACTTAGAATTTCCAAAGATTAAGCTCATGTGACTCCTCTGATCATATCCCACCTAACACAATTTTTTGGTATTATTATATGTTTGCTTTTAAAATTAAAATGTTGGATGAATTTAGTACAATATGGGTAGCGGAGTTTTTTTTTAACTTTTAATTGGAAACCTTTTATCTTGGATGAATCTAACATGTATACTATGATTGCTATTTTGAACATTTGGAGAAACCACATTTGAGTAATACCTAGGTTACATTCTACAATTGTTATTGTAAATAGTCTCACTAATCTAAACAAAAATTACCTCAAAAGATAAAAGATCCACAACAAATAATGGATTGATATATATTATTTTTTTGTTTAAGCAAAATAGCAAACATACCTTGTTTTATCTTTTTTATTTCATAACCTTAGAATACACTAACTGTTCCTTTGTTGCTTGAGGTGTTATACTTGAGGTGTTATCCAATATTTAGTATACTAATCTGTTGAATACACTAAATATTGGCCGGCTTCATTGTTTCAGTACAGTGGACTAAGATCAGTGGACAGCACAAAATTGGATTCCAATAGGCCAAATGGGTTATCTTGAAATCAGGTTTGATAACCATTCTTGATTTCCATTGCCAATTTTGTTTTGCTTAGTGTATAAGTCTGAAAGTGTGGTATGCTATATAATCATGGGCCGAAGTGCTAACTTCACGCTCAGACATTCATTTTGGCATAGGGAGGACATTTGCCAAAAGGTGGTGGTGACTTTAAAGTACATGTGAATTCGAATTGATATATAATTGTTAATGTTTTAGATAATTGAATTAGATTTGATATATATTAAGGAAACCAAATATATATATATAGCTAATCTGTAGAGGGCATAATTTAAATAGGTAATAATCGGAAACAATTCGAATCTGTTAAAATTTAGAAATATTGAATGAATACAATAATAAGGATACTATACCTTGGGAGAGTTAAATCTTTGGTTGGGCTGCATAGTATTGATACCGCAAGCACTATCAATGGGAAGGAAACATGATTATCATAAATAACATATCTAGATCTATACTTTTACTGTACAATGGCTCTAGGATAATTAGATTTTTTATTTGAAAATCCTACCTAACAATTGGACCTTTTCTGTAAACAATTAAAAATTCTAACTGGAAAAACATACCTTGAACAATTGTAAACTTATATTTCCCGGGACACAAATGGCGAGGGGAAAAAGGGGGAAAAGTTAGTGGGGGAAAAAAATACCTTGATGAGGTTTCCTCCAGAAGCCTGATAGAGTGAATCAACCTCGCGGGAGCACGCGGCGATGGAGAGGGGAGCAGAACGCGGCGATCCAGGAGATCGCCCGCAGCGTCGGCAGCGCTGCCACCGGTCTGCACGTCGCGGATGCTGTCCGATACTTCCCGCGCGCCGGTGGCGGCGCTGCCGACGCTGCGGGCGATCTCCTGGATCGCCGCGTTCTGCTCCTCCATCGCCGCGGCCACGCCGGTGGTCAGCGCCTGCATCTCGCCGATCGTCAGGCCGACCGCGCCGATCGCCTCAACGGCCTGCCGGGTCTCGTTCTGGATCAGGCCGATCTGGCCGGCGATCTCCTCGGTCGCCTTCGCGGTCTGTGCGGCCAGAGCCTTCACCTCGGTGGCGACCACGGCGAAGCCCCGTCCGGCCTCGCCCGCGCGCGCCGCCTCGATGGTGGCGTTGAGGGCGAGCAGGTTGGTCTGCCCGGCGATCGACGAGATGAGGCCGACCACGTCGCCGATCCGCTCCGTGCCCTGAGCCAGCGCCCGGACGATCTCCTCGCCGCGGCGCGCATCGCGGGTCGCCCGCTCGGCGATGTCGGAGGTGCGGTTCACCTGTTCCGAGATTTCCTGCACGGAGGCCGCCATCTCCTCGGTCGCCGCCGCCGCGGTCTGGACGTTGACCGAGGTGTCGCCCGCCCGCGCCGTGACGTGGCCGGAGCGCTCGGTGCTGCGCGCGACCGTGTCGGTCATGGAGCGCGCGGTCCCCTCAAGGTCGGAGGCGGCCGCGGTCAGGCCGCGGCTCAGGTCGCCGACCCTGTCCTCGAACCGGCGCATCAGCCCGTCGAGGCGTTGTGCACGGCGCACGCCGTGATCTGTCATGGCGGCGGCGGTGGCGTCGGTCTCCTGCTTGGCGATCAGCGCCTCCTTGAACACCTGTACAGCGCCGGCCATGGCGCCGAGCTCGTCGCGGCGGTCGCGGGCCGGCACCTCCGCCGCCACGTCGCCGGCCGCCAGCCGGTGCATCGCGGCGTTCAGCGCCAGCAGCGGGCGGGTGACGCGGCGTCCGATCCACGTGGCGAGCCCCGCGATCAGGGCGACGACGAGGAGAATGCCGAGCCCGGCCTGCGCCGCCGCATCCGTCAGGATCGCGGCGGTGTCGTCGGCGTAGACCCCGGTGCCGATCACCCAGCCCCAGGGGGCGAAGCCGCGGACGTAGGAAATCTTCGGCACGGGCGCGTCGGAACCGGGCTTGGACCAGTGATAGTCCACGAAGCCCTGGCCCTGCCGTTCGACGACCGCGACGAACTCCCGGAACATGTGCTTGCCGGTGGGATCCTTCATCTCGGTGAGATCCCGGCCATCGAGCTCGGGCTTGATCGGGTGCGCGACCATGCGGGCCTGCATGTCGTTGATCCAGAAGTATTCCTTCTCCTCATAGCGCAAGACCCGCACCGCCCGGATCGCCGCCGCCTGCGCCTGCTCCCGCGAGAGGCGGCCCTGTCGCTCCTCCGCCTCGAAATGAGAGAGCAGGCTCCAGGCCGCCTCCGTGAGGTTGCGGGTCTTGACCATGCGGTCCTGCTCGATCTGGCCGCGCAGGCTCATCAGGCCGATGCCCGACACCGCCAAAATGCCGATCAGCGCCGCCACGGTGATGGCGTGAAGCTTCGCACCGATACCAAGTTTCACGGGTTTATTCCGATGTCGGAGGATTGCTGTCGTGCGAGGATATGCCTGTCATCGTCAGGATTTCGTAAATCGGGCGGGCTGGTCGCAAGTCACAGCGGCCTCCCGCTGCAAGCTGCGCCGAGATCGGAGGGCCATGGGCAAGCGCCGATGCGTCGGGGATGCGGCGGGCGCCTTGCTTGATTTCCCGGTCCGGATCGCGGAAACACCCTCACGGCAACGGGTTTTTCCTCGCGCGGCGGCACGCCTCGCGCCCGCAAACGGGCCACGGGTCAGACAGCACGCATGGCGAACGTCGTCGTCGTAGGCGCCCAATGGGGCGATGAGGGCAAGGGCAAGATCGTCGACTGGCTCTCCGAGCAGGCCGACATCGTCGTGCGCTTCCAGGGCGGGCACAATGCCGGCCACACGCTCGTCATCGACGGCGTCACCTACAAGCTCGCGCTGCTGCCCTCGGGCGTGGTGCGCGGCGGCAAGCTCTCGGTGATCGGCAACGGCGTCGTGGTCGACCCGTGGCACCTCGTCGACGAGATCGCCCGCATCCAGGCGCAGGGCGTCGAGGTCTCGCCGAAGTCGCTGCGCATCGCCGACAACGCGACGCTGATCCTGCCGCTGCACCGCGAGCTCGACCATTTTCGCGAGACCGCGAATACGGCGCTGAAGATCGGCACGACCAAGCGCGGCATCGGCCCGGCCTACGAGGACAAGGTCGGCCGTCGCGCCATCCGCGTCGTCGATCTCGCCGACGCCGACACGCTGCCCGCCAAGATCGAGCGGGTGCTGATCCACCACAACGCGCTGCGCCGCGGCCTCGGCATCGCCGAAGTCGACGCCGCCGCCTTGCTCGCCGAGCTGACGGCGATCGCCCCCACCATCCTGCCCTATGCCTGCCCGGTCTGGGCGCTGCTCGACGAGGAGCGGCGCGCGGGCAAGCGCATCCTGTTCGAGGGCGCGCAGGGCGCGCTGCTCGACGTCGATCACGGCACCTATCCCGTTCGTGACCTCGTCCAACATCGTCGCGGCCCAGGCCGCCACCGGGCTCGGGCCTCGGGCCGGGCGCCATCGGCTACGTGCTCGGCATCGCCAAGGCCTATACCACCCGCGTCGGCGAAGGCCCGTTCCCGACCGAGCTGTTCGACGAGATCGGCGAGACCATCGGTCGGAAGGGCCGCGAGTTCGGCGTCAACACCGGGCGCAAGCGCCGCTGCGGCTGGTTCGACGCGGTGCTGGTGCGCCAGACCGTGCGGACCTCGGGCATCGACGGCATCGCGCTGACCAAGCTCGACATCCTCGACGGCTTCGAAACCATCCAGGTCTGCACCGGGTATCGCCTCGACGGCGAGATGCTCGACCACCTGCCGGCCAACCAGTCGGCACAGGCGCGGGTCGAGCCGATCTACGAGACGATCCCCGGCTGGGCGGAGACCACCGCCGGCGCCCGCTCCTGGGCCGAGCTGCCGGCGCAGGCGATCAAGTACGTGCGGCGCATCGAGGAGCTGATCGGCTGCCCGGTGGCGCTGCTCTCGACCTCGCCGGAGCGCGACGACACCATCCTGATGCACAATCCCTTTCGAAGACTGATTGCCCTTCGAGGATTGAGCGGCCGGCTCGCGACGCGCGGGCGGGAGACGACATGCGGGGAGGGCGGGACGGCCGGTTCGAGGCGCGCCCCGCTCGTTGAGAAGACGGCGGACTTCACAGGCACATGGCCGATTACTATCCGCTGCTGGCGCGGGCGCTCGACGCTCTGCCCGACCGCACGCCCGCCATGCGCAAGGCGGTGTACGAGCGCGCGCGCAACGCCCTGATCGGCCAGCTCCGCTCCCTCGAGCCGCCGCTGCCGGAAGCCGACATCGAGCTGGAGCGCAAGGCGCTCGACAAGGCCATCGACCGCCTCGAGGTCGATTACGGTTCGCCGCCCGTGACTCCGGACGTCGCTCCGGCCGCCCCACCTCCGCCCGTGCCGCCGCCCGCGCCCGAGCCGGTCGCCGCCCAGCCGGAGCCGGCTCCGCCACCTCCCGCTGCGGCGGTCGAGCCCGAGCCGGTCCACGAGGCGCAGCCTTTCCTGCCGCCGGCCCCACCGCCGAGCTTCCTGCCGTTCCCGCCGGAGCCGATCCCGGTCGAGCTGCCGCCGCGCGAGGCCGCGGTGGCGATCACCGCGCGCAAGGCCAAGGCGCCAGAGCCGGTGGCGGAGACGCCGCCGGTTGCCGAGGAGCCTTCCGACCCCGCGCCCGATCTCGTGGCCGCCAACGATCCGATCAACGGTCGCCAGCGCCCGCGCATCGACGTGGTGGCGCCCAAGGGCGGCCGCTCGCGGCTGCTGCGCAACGCCTTCGTCGGCACCGTGCTGACGGTGGTCATCGGCCTCATCGCGGTGGCCGCCTTCCTGCTGCGCGACAAGCCGGCCAATCTCCAGCCGAACGGCGCCGAGACCGCGGACAGCCAGCAGGCGGACGGAGCCGACGCCAAGTTCTCCGATCGGATCGGCGGCGAGCCAGCGCCGAAGACCACGACCGGGGCCGCCACCGGCATGGCCCAGACCAACTCGCGCGCCACGACGAGCCCGCCGGCCCAGCCCGATCTCGCCGTGGCACAGCGCGCGGTGTTGATCGAGGAAAACACCGCGGCGCCGAACACCGCGCCGACCTCGACGACGGGCCGCGTGGTCTGGCGCCTCGATTCGGTGGCCGGCGAGCAGGGCCAGCCCCTGGAGACGGCGGTCGTCGGCACCGTGAGCTTCCCCGAGGCCGGGCTTTCGCTGGTGATGACCATCCAGCGCAACCTCGACCAGACGCTGCCGGCCTCGCACACGATCAGCCTCGTCTTCACCGGCACGGGGCCGGAGGGGGAGAAGCGCTCGGTGCAGGATGTCGGCCTCCTCCAGGCCAAGGACGACGAGAACGCCCGCGGCTCGCCGGTCTCCGGCCTGCCGGTGCGGGTGCGGGAGAACCTGTTCCTGATCGGGCTGTCGTCCCTGCGCAGCGATGTCGACCGCAACACCGACCTGCTGCTGCACCGGCCGTGGCTCGATCTCGCGATCCGCTACTCCACCGGCCAACGGGCGGTGATCACCTTCGAGAAGGGCGGCGCCGGCACGCAGGTGATGCAGAGCGCGTTCGATCAGTGGCGGTGAGATTTTAAAAACGCACACCGCGCGCTCCCTTCCCTCGCAACATGGGAGGAGAGAGCGCAGTCTAGATTTCCGGATCGTTCGTAGGAGTTTAAGCGGCTCGACCGCTCAAGCTCCCAGACGCGGCGCCTCGCGGGTTGCGAGGTTGCGCTTGACCGCCTCCTGCACCTTCTCGAAGGCCCGCACCTCGATCTGCCGGACGCGCTCGCGCGAGACGCCGAACTCGCCGGACAGATCCTCCAGCGTGATCGGGTCGTCGGCCAACCGCCGCGCCTCGAAGATGCGGCGCTCGCGGGCGTTGAGCACCGAAAGTGCGTCGCGGAGCGCCGAGAGACGGTTCTGCCCCTCCTGCTCGCCGGCGAGCACCGTCTCCTGGCTCGGGACTGTTGTCCACGAGCCAGTCCTGCCACTCGCCCTCGCCCTCCTCGCGCAACGGCGCATTGAGCGAGGTGTCGCCGGACAGGCGGCGGTTCATGTCGATCACGTCCTGCTCGGGCACACCGAGGCGGGTCGCGATCTGCGCGACCTGATCGGGCTTGAGGTCGCCCTCCTCGAGCGCCGAGATCTTGCCCTTGGCCTTGCGCAGGTTGAAGAACAGCTTCTTCTGGTTCGCCGTGGTGCCCATCTTCACGAGCGACCACGAGCGCAGGATGTATTCCTGGATCGCCGCCTTGATCCACCACATGGCGTAGGTGGCGAGCCGGAAGCCCTTGTCGGGGTCGAAGCGCTTGACCGCCTGCATCAGGCCGACATTGCCCTCGGACACGACCTCGCCGATCGGCAGGCCGTAGCCGCGATAGCCCATGGCGATCTTGGCCACGAGGCGCAGGTGCGAGGTCACGAGCCGGTGCGCGGCCTCGCGGTCGCCGCCGTCGCGCCAATTCTTGGCGAGGGTGAATTCCTCCGTCGGCTCCAGCATCGGGAACTTGCGGATTTCGTCGAGGTAGCGCGACAGGCCACCTTCGTTGGCGAGCACGGGCAATGCGCCGGCCATGGCATTCTCCTTGGATGGTCCCCCGGATGGGCGGACGCTGCATGCGGAAAACCGCTCTTCAAGCCGGCTCCGCGAATCCCCATGGTAGTGGGGAACGGTCCGAGCCGGTAGCGGGTCCGCGACGCGAACAAAAGCTTCAACGCACCAGGGCTTCGGAAGGTCGAACCTGTCACGATACGCCGCGGATCGCGGTGCCGTAGCGCACCCGGATCGATTGACTGATGCGCGGCAGCCACGCCACCCCTTCGCCCCCGATGCGCCAGCGGTTACTTGGCCGCGAGCGCCGTCACCAAGGCCGCCATCTCCGGCGGCAGCGGGCTCTCGAAGCGCAGGTGCTCGCCGGTGCGCGGGTGGGCGAAGCCGAGCAGCGTCGCGTGGAGCGCCTGCCGCCCCAGAGCCGTCAGCGCCGCCTGCGCGTCCTCCGACAGCCGCGCCGCCTTGGTGATGAAGGCGCCGCCATAGACCGTGTCGCCGAGCAGCGGATGCCCGCGATGGGTGAGGTGGACGCGGATCTGGTGGGTGCGCCCGGTCTCGAGCCGGCAGCGGATCAGCGAGGCTTCCGCGAACGCCGTCTGCACCGCGTAATGCGTCACCGCGTGGCGGCCGTCGTCGGCGCGCACCACGGTGATCTTCTCGCGGTTGCGCTTGCTCCGGTCGAGATTGGCGTCGATCGTCCCGACCCACGGCTCCGGCGTGCCCCAGGCGATGGCGAGATAGGCCCGCTCCAGCGGGCCGTTGCGGCCGTGGTCGGCGAACTGCTTGGTCAGGCCCTTGTGGGCGGCGTCGTTCTTGGCGACGACGATCAGCCCGCTGGTGTCCTTGTCCAGCCGATGGACGATGCCGGGCCGGCGCACGCCGCCGATCCCCGACAGGCTGTCGCCGCAATGGCCGATCAGCGCGTTGACCAGCGTGCCGGCCTCGTGCCCCGGCGCCGGATGGACCACGAGGCCGGCCGGCTTGTCGATGACGATGAGGTCGTCGTCCTCGTAGGCGATGGCGAGGTCGACCGTCTCTCCCTGAGGCTCCGGCGACACCGCCTCGGGCAGCACCACGCCGAGGAGCGTGCCCGGCCCGACCTTCACCGCCGAATCGAGGATCGTAGCCCCCATCGCGGCGGACATGCCCGCCCTTTCACCAGATCCTGGAGGCGCGCCCGCGACACGTCCGGGAAAGCCAGCGCCAGCGCCTTGTCCAGCCGCACGCGCTCCGCCTCCGGCCCGATCACCGCCTGCCGCTCCCCGTCGATCTCCGAAAACTCCTGCAACACGCCACTCCCGCCGTCCGGCGCAACGACCCGCGAAAAAGGCTCCGCACCGGTCTTGCCCGTTCGCCGGACCGTCGCTATACGAACGCCACGCCGCCGGATAGCTTCATCCGCCGCAGCGTCCGCGCCCATCGTCTAGCGGTTAGGACAGGTCCCTCTCACGGATCAGACCGGGGTTCGATTCCCCGTGGGCGCGCCAACTTCCTTTTTCCATATTTCATTGATGTGACTCTGCTGGTTCGACGCCGCTGCTTCGGCGTGCCGTTCGCCGGTGCTTCACCGTTCGTTGACCCTCCTGATCGGAAGCGCGACGGCGTTCCGGAACCGAACCGCACCTCGCGACCTGAACCAATTCAATCTTCGGTTGTATTGGAGTGGGGTATGGTTGCGATCATGGTGGCGGCGCTGCTCGGCGCGGGATTCTCGACCCTGGTGCTGGCGCCGTTCGGGCTCTGGGCCGTCCTGCTCGGGATGCCGGTGATGGGGAGTGCCGCGGGCCTGGCCTGCGCGGTGGCGGTGGCCGTCCTCGCGGATCGCCGGCAGCGGGCCGTGGGCCGGGACGTAGAGCCGGCGGCACCATTGCATCCGGCCGATCGCCGATGATCCGCCGGCAGGGCCGCGGGCGTCGCGCGCGTCAGGCGAACAGCCCGATCACCGCGTAGCAGGCCGCCGCGATCAGCCCGGCGGCTGGCATCGTCAGCACCCAGGCGACGACGATGTTTCCGGCCACCCCCCAGCGCACCGCCGAGGTGCGGCGTGCGGCGCCGACGCCGATGATCGCCCCGGTGATGGTGTGGGTGGTCGAGACCGGCACGCCGAGCCAGGTCGCGGCGAACAGCGTGATCGCACCGCCGGTCTCGGCGCAGAATCCCTGCATCGGGTTCAGCCGGGTGATGCGCGAGCCCATGGTGTGGACGATGCGCCAGCCGCCAAGCAGCGTGCCGAGCGCCATCGCCGCCTGGCAGGACAGCACCACCCAGAGCGGGATGTAGAAGCTGTCGCCGAGCATGCCCTTGCGAGAACAGCAGCACCGCGATGATGCCCATGGTCTTCTGCGCGTCGTTGCCGCCGTGGCCGAGGGAGTACAGCGAGGCGGAGACGAACTGCAGCACGCGGAAGGTGCGGTCGACGGCAAACGGCGTCGACCGCACGAAGGTCCACGAGACGATCAGTACCAGGACCAGCGCCAGCAGGAAGCCGAGCAGCGGCGACAGCACGATCGCCGCGATGGTCTTGCCGAGCCCGCCCCAGACCACGACGGACAACCCCGCCTTGGCGAAGCCCGCGCCGACGAGGCCGCCGACCAGCGCGTGCGAGGAACTCGACGGGATGCCGAGCACCCAAGTGGCGATGTTCCAGGCGATCGCCCCCATCAGCGCGGAGAAGATCACCCGCGCGTCGACGATGCTGGCATCGACGATCCCGGTACCGAGTGTCTGCGCCACGTGCAGGCCGAAGAACAGGAATGCGATGAAGTTGAAGAACGCCGCCCAGAGCACGGCGTATCGCGGCCGCAGCACCCGCGTCGAGACGATGGTGGCGATGGAGTTGGCCGCATCGTGCAGGCCGTTGAGGAAATCGAAGACCAGCGCCACCGCGATCAGGCCGACGAGCCAGGGCAGCGCGAGGGCGGCGGCGTCTGCCATCACACGTTCTCGATGACGATGCCGCTGATCTCGTTGGCGACGTCCTCGAAGCGGTCGACCACGCTCTCCAGGCTGCCGTAGATCTCGCGTCCGATCAGGTAGCGCATCGGGTCGGTATGGCCGTGGGCCCGGTACAGTTCCTTGAGACCCTGGTCGTGCAGCTCGTCCGAGCGGCCCTCGACGCGGGTGATCTCCTCGGTGAGCGTGGCCAGCCGCGCCGCATGGGTGCCGATCGCGCTCAAGAGCGGCACGGCTTCCGCCGTGAGGCGGGCTGCCTCGACCACGGTCTCGCCCATCTCGCGCATCAGCGGCTCGAAATCGCGGACCTCGTAGAGCGCGATGGTCTTCACGGTCTTCTGCATCTGGTCGATGGCATCGTCCATCGACTGGATCAGGTCCTTGATGTCGCCGCGGTCGAAAGGGGGTGATGAAGCTGCGGCGCACCGCGAGCAGCACCTCGCGGGTGATCGCGTCGGCCTCCTCCTCGTGAGCGACGATGGTGCGGCCGTATTCGGAAACGCCATCGCCGCCGCGCAGCAGCCCCCTGCATCGCGTCGGCGCCGGCCACCAGCGTCGCGGCGTGGCGGGCGAACAGATCGAAGAACCGATCCTCGCGCGGCATCAAGGCACGGAACCAGCCCATCATCGCAGGTGCGACCCTCGCGACCGCGTTTCAACGCGGCGCATCCGTTCCTCCGTCGCACGGTTTGCCGCTTGGTGCGATCCCCGGCGCATGACAAGTCGATGCGGATGCCGAAGGATGTCGGAAGACGCTACACGACTTTCCTCGTCGCCGCGCCCGCAGTAACGGCGCCCGGCGACGGGCCGGTCTATGCAGTCATGGCCCGCCGCGCCGAGGAGGCGCTGGAGATCGTGCGCCGGCTCGCCGATGCCGGCCCGGAGGTCGCGATCGTCGGTTCCCTGTCGAGCCGGACGGCCAAGGCCATCCGGCTCGCCGCAGGGAGGCGCGCCCGGTCTGAGCGACGCCGATCGTGCGGTCGCCGCCGGACCGTCCTATTCCGCCGCCTGCTGCATCCGCAGGCGCTGGCCCTGGCCGATGGCACGCGAGATCAGCGAGCGGCGCGCGCTGTAGCTGGCCGAGACGAGGGGATAATCGACGGGCAGGCCCCACTTCGTGCGGTAGGCCTCCGGCGACAGACCGCGGAGCGTGAGGTGGCGGCGCAGCGCCTTGTAGGGCTTGCCGTCCTCGAAGCTGACGATGGTGTCCGGACGGATCGAGGCGCGGATCTGGGCGTCCGAGGGCTTGGTGATGGCAGGCTTGTGCGGCACCTGCAGCCCGGTGATCGAGCCGTGGACCGTGCGGATCAAGTCCGGCAGGCCGGTGGCAGGCACGGAGTTCTTCGCCACGTAGGCGGTGAGGATCTTGGCGGCGAGGTCGATGGTGTCGGTGGTGGTCTGCACGGCCGTCTCCTTCCGGGGTCGATCTGGCATGTTGCGCGGGATACGCGCGATGGGGATTGTCCGAGCGTTCAAGTATTCGGGCGTCGTGTCGTCGCGGATCGCGCCCGCGAAGACGGCTTTCGGGTGCCGTTCGCCGTCTCCGAAGACGGCAGGAGCGCCCCGCCGTCTCGCGATTATGCGCCCGCACCGTAAAAACACAACTTCCGCGCGTGTTTTTCAGTAGGTTGAATCTACTTAGGATTGATTAACGCGGTCAAGCCGGTTGTAGGGTTTTCAGGGGCGACCCGACGGAAACGGGATTTTTGCAGGCTTGTCAGTCGGTTGGCGGCTGAGCCGGACCCAAGATTTGCGATCGGCCGAACCGCGGAGGCCGGTCCATCGCCGCTTTTCAGCCGCACACGCATGGGTTGTATTGCTGGGAGACAGCTGAGAGCGCTCGGTGTGGTCGCCCCTTTGACCTTCCCGCGGTCCCGTCGCCGAAAAGCGGCGTGGGAGGATCGCGGCATGGACATCCTGGTCGTCGGAGCTGGCGTCGTCGGTCTCGCCGTTGCGCGCGCGCTCGCCCTGCGCGGGCACGAGGTCGTGGTCGCGGAAGCCGCGGACGCGATCGGCACAGGGGTGTCCTCGCGCAACTCCGAAGTGATCCACGGGGGGATGTACTATCCCGCGGGCTCGCTGCGGGCGAAGCACTGCGTCGCCGGTGCGGCGATGCTCTACGCCCTCTGCGAGAGCCACGGGGTCGGCCATCGCGCCTGCGGCAAGCTGATCGCCGCCGCCACCGATGCGGAGGCGGAAACCATCGCCGGACTCAAGGCGCGGGGCGATGCCAACGGGGGTCGCGGGCCTCGACCTGCTCGACGCGACCCAGGCCCGGCGCCTGGAGCCGAACCTCGCCTGCAAAGCGGCGCTGCTGTCGCCCCATACCGGAATCGTCGACAGCCACGGCTTCATGCTGGCGCTCCAAGGCGATCTCGAGGATCGCGGTGGCGCGCTGGCCCTCGGGACACCCGTGGAGCGCCTGAGCCGCGCCGACGGCCGCTGGGTCGCGGCCTTCGGCGGTGCGGCGCCCGGCGAATATCCGTGCGACGCCGTGGTCAACGCCGCGAGCCTTGGGGCGCAGGCGCTGGCCGCCCGCACCGACGACTACCCGGCCGCGCGGGTGCCGCGCCTCGTGCTGGCGCGCGGCAATTATTTCGGATTCTCCGGCAAGGCGGCCTTCACCCGGCTGATCTACCCGGCCCCGGTGGAGGGGGGGCTGGGCACCCATCTCACCCTGGATCTCGCCGGCCGGATGCGCTTCGGCCCCGACGTGGAATGGATCGACACCCTCGACTACCGGGTGAACCCGGAGCGGGGCGAGACCTTCTACGCGGCGATCCGGCGCTACTGGCCCGGCCTGCCCGACGGATCGCTGGTGGCGGACTATGCCGGCATCCGCCCGAAGCTCACCGGACCCGGCGAGCCGGCGGCGGACTTTTGCATCGACGGACCGGCCGAGCACGGCCTGCCCGGCCTCGTCCAGCTCTTCGGCATCGAGAGCCCGGGGCTCACCGCGAGCCTGTCCCTCGCGGAGGACGTGGCCGACCGGCTGGGGGCGTGAGTCCGGTCAGGGCAGCAGGCGCAGGGCCAGCGGCACCAGGATCGCTGTGAGGAAGGCGTTCAGGCCCATGGCGATGCCGGCGAACGTCCCGGCGACCTCGCTGACCTGGAAGGCGCGGGCGGTGCCGACGCCATGCGCCGCGAGCCCCACCGCGAAGCCGCGGGCGCGCATGTCGCGGATGCCCATGAGCTGCATCAGCGGCGTGACGAGGATCGCGCCGGTGATCCCGGTGAGCATCACCAGAACGGCGGTGAGGGTCGGGTCGCCGCCGAGCGCTTCGGAGATGCCCATGGCGACCCCCGAGGTCACGGATTTCGGGCTGAGCGAGACGATCACGGGCTCGGGGATGCCGAGCAGCCGCGCGAGCAGGATCGCACTGCCGAGCGCCGCGGTGCAGCCGGCGAGCAGTGCGGCGAGCATCGGCACCAGCGCCCGCATCACGGTGGCGCGGTATTCGTAGAGCGGCATCGCCAGCACCACGGTCGCCGGCCCGAGCAGGAAGTGCACGAACTGCGCCCCGTCGAAATAGGTGGCGTAGGGGGTGCCGGTGAGCAGCAGCACCGTGCCGGTGATCGCGATGGCGATGAGCACGGGGTTGGCTACCGGGTGCCGGCCCGGTGGCGGCCGAGATCCGGTCGGCGACGAGATAGGCGACGAGCGTCACCGTCAGCCACAGCAGCGGCGTGCGCGCGAGATAGACCCAGACCGCGAATTCGCCGCTCACGGGGCATCCTCCGGCCGCATCAGCCGCGAGACGCCGAGGAAGACCAGCACGGTGGCGGTCAGCGCGATCGCCGTCGAGACCACGACGACCACGGCGAGCTTCGCCCCCTGCGCCTGCACCACGTCGAGGCGCCCGACGATGCCGGCGCCGGCCGGCACGAACATCAGCGACAGGTTGGCGAGCAGCCCGCGCGCCGTGGTCTCGAGCGTCCCGTCGGTGAGCGGCGTCGGCAGCACGCGGGCGAGACGCAGCGACGCGCGGTCGCGCAAAACCAGGAAGACCAGCATCAACGCCATGCCGAGCACCGGGCCGGGCACGGGAACCCCCGCGGCGCGGGCGACGGCTTCCCCGAGGAGCTGCGCCAGCAAGACCAGGGTGAGGCTCGCGATCATCGCAAGCGGCCTTAGGCGGGGCCCGGGACGACGTCCGGAATGCCCGCGCCGCGAGCCAGCGCGATGCCCGCCTCGTCGAAGCCGAGCAGCTTCCCCAGCCGCCAGACGAGGGCCTCCTCGAACTCGTCGACGGTGCCGTCGGCGGCCGCCACCGACCACGCCATCGCCAGGATGCGCCCACGCTCGCCGGCATCGGCCTCGTGCGGCAGCATCTCGACGAGGCTCGCCACGTCGCGGGTCTCGGAATCGAACGCGGCGGCCCGCGCGATCAGGGCGTCGGCCGCCTCCGCACCGTCGGCGTAGCGCCCGCGCACCAGCCGCGCCAGCCGCTCCGATTCCGCCGGCGCGAGGATGCCGTCGGCCCGCGCCACGTGGACGAGGAGCGCGGTGGCGGCCAGATGGGTGTCGTCGACGGTCACTTCCGGCGCGGCGACACCGAAGGCTTCGGAGGCATAAGCCCGCAGGCGTGCGATGAGCGACATGATGTGTTCCGGGCCCGCCTCGTGGCCGGCGACCCTTCCCGCGCGGCCCGCCCCCGTCAAGGATGCGCGGTCTGCACCCGACGGTTCGGCCCGCCGGCGTGTCCCGGCTGCATCGCCCCCGCCCTGCTTATCTCCACCCTCACCACCCGCCTTGCCAACGCCGAACGGGCCGTCTATTCACCGAGACCTCGGCGACCGACCACGCGCGGTCGCCCGGCGATGCCGCTTTAGCTCAGCTGGTAGAGCACCTCATTCGTAATGAGGGGGTCGGGGGTTCGAATCCCTCAAGCGGCACCAATCGTTTCAGTGGTTTAGACCCTGACTTTCGATGTGCTCAGACGTTCTCTGGAACCCGAGGCCCTCCGCCGAACCCCTTCACAGGTTTAAATCAGGCCTGTCTCTCCCCTGTCGCGGAGGCGGGCCGATGAGCGCGATCATCTCCGACTGTGGTCTGTACCGCTAACGCCGAGGTCGCCCCACGGCGTGCGGGAGCCGAGCGACTCGGCTTGCGTTTCCAGAAACGCTTGCAATCATCGTGATCGAAACCGTCCAGGCAGCCTACCCCAATGGGTTACCTCATGATGCCATCGGCGTGAGCCCAGGTTTCATTTTTGCCCCGATGAGAGTCGGGCTACGTTCCATGAGGGCCGTGCTTGAACATGGAAGACGGAAAACAGACGATGCCGCAAGATCCGCAGAGATCCTATCGTATTTCGGTTCGTCCATCGCCCGAAAATCCGTCGAGCTATATTTGGACCATTACCGGAACGGCCTGCCTCTATCGTGAGGAATCGCCGGTCGAGTATAAATCCGTCGAGCAGGCCCTTGCCGATGCGAGCTTTCGACTTGCCGAGCTCGACTGAAACAGGCGCGAACTCGCCGGTCCGAGTTCGTCCGGAGAAGTCTGCGACGGGCTGTCATGCTCGCGCGTCCCGGAAGCTCGCGCCAACATCACCCGGCCTCTTGTTTGACGGCATCGGGATCGTGACGCCGTTCTGCTGCCGTCCCGGCATTGCGACGGCAGCCGAGCACGACCGGCTCGATCCGCCGCCCCGTTCCGAAGTGCGCCTCTGATCCCGCGGCCTTCGCTTTGCCTCAGACGCCGGGACGGTCGCTGCGTTCCAGCAACTCGATGCGGACGCCGTCCGGGCCGTCGATGAATGCGATCCGCAGACCGGGGCGCATGACTTTCGTGTCGACGAGGACCGTCACGCCCCGCGCCCGAAGGCCGGCGAGCGTCGCGTCGAGATCGGCGACGCCCAGCCCGATATGCTCGATGCCGAGATGCGGCGCTTGCGGCGGCGGCGCGAGATCGGCCGGCGCCTGTTCGACGAACACGGTGAGGCCGCCGAGATCGAGCACGACCCGGCTCAGCGGCTCGCCCTCGCGGCGGATTTCGCGGGCGGCGAGTTTGTCTATGTAGAACGCAGACGCCGCATCAGCATCGGGGCTACGCAGGTGGACGTGGTCGATGTGGAAATCCATGCCGGCCTCCGGGATGCTTAGAGCAGGGTTCGGTCGAGGCGGATGATCCGGCAGGGATCGCCCGTGCGGGCGGCCGGTGCGTGCGGCGCGCGGATCAGCAGGGCCTCGGCCCGGCCGAGCACCGCCAGCATCGAGGAATCCTGGCGCGATTCCGGATGCGCCACCGGCAGCCGGTCCGGCGCCGTGTCGAGGACCGCGCGCATGTAGTCCTGGCGGCCGTCATTGGCGTCGAGGTCGCGGCCGAGCGTGGCCGGCTCGCTGCGGTCGGCCCCCGCGCGCGGGTCGCCGAGCAGCGCACGGATCGCCGGCACCACGAAGAGCAGCCCGCAGACGATCGAGGAGACCGGGTTTCCGGGCAGTCCGATCACCAGCATCGGCCCCAGATGCCCGTGCATCAGCGGCTTGCCAGGCCGGAGCGCCACCCGCCAGAAGCCGAGTTCCAGCCCCTCGGCGGCGAGCGCCGTCTGGACGAGGTCGTGGTCGCCGACCGAGGCGCCGCCGAGCGTGACCAGCAGGTCGGCCCGCGCCGCGCGCGCCCTGCGCGAAGGCCGCCTTCAGCGCCGGCGAGCGTGTCGCCGGCGATGCCGAGATCGATCGCCTCGCCCGCCGGCCCCGTTCACCAGGGCGGCGAGCGACAGCGCGTTCGAGGCGACGATCTGGTCCCAGGCCGGACTCTCGCCCGGCTGCACCAGCTCGTCGCCGGTGGCGAGGATCGCGACGCGCGGCTTCCGCCGGACCGCGACCAGGCCGTGGCCGGCCGCCGCCGCAAGCGCCAAGCGGCGGGCATCGAGGGTGTCGCCGGCCCTGCAGCAGCACGTCGCCCGCGGAGAAATCCAGGCCCGCCCGGCGGATGAATTTTGTGCGGGACGACCGCTTCGAGGGCGACGACCGTCTCGCCCTCGGCCCGCGCGTTCTCCTGGATCAGGATCGCGTCGGCACCCTCGGGGACCGGCGCGCCGGTGAAGATCCGCACGGTCTCGCCGGGGCCGATTGTGTCGGAGAAGCCGTGGCCGGCGGCGCTGGTGCCGATTTGCCTCAGGGTCGCGCCGGCAGAGGCAGCGTCGGCGCTGCGCACGGCGTAACCGTCCATCGCCGAGGCCGGGAACGGCGGTTGCGTGCGGGTGGCGACGATGTCGGCGGCGAGCGTGCGACCTGCGGCGGCTGCCAGCGGCACGGTCTCGGACGAGACCGGGGCGGGCACGCTCGCGAGGATGCGCGCCAGTGCCTCGGCGACGGGGATCAGGCCGCTCACGGGCGCACGTCTTTCCACGATTCGTGAGCAGCTAGACTAAGTTGCCCGCTCTGTCGCGACACCGGCTTCACACATCTTGCGATGGCTTCGAAAGATGCGCGTTTTCCTCCCCCGTCTGCGGGGGGAGGGAAGAGGCTTGTGACCGGAAGACGGGAGCCATTCGCGAACTCCGTCGTCACCGCGAAACATCCTCCGCCCGGTACGCCCCCGAGCGCCCTCCATCTTTGGCGAGGAGCCTGATGTTCTCGATGCGCATGCCGCGGTCGACCGCCTTCACCATGTCGTAGACGGTGAGGCACGCCACCGAGACGGCGGTGAGCGCCTCCATCTCGACGCCGGTCGGCCCCTGCACGCGGACTTCGGCCGTCAGGCGAAGGCCCGGCAGCGTCTCGTCGATTTCGCAGTCGACCTTCACCTTGGTCAGCAGCAGCGGGTGGCAGAGCGGGATCAGCTCGTGGGTGCGCTTGGCGGCCATGATGCCGGCGAGCCGCGCGGTGCCGATCACGTCGCCCTTCTTGGCGTCGCCCTCGCGGATCAGCGCGAGCGTGCCCGGCAGCATCACCACCCTGTCCCTCGGCGCGTGGCTGTGCGGGTGGTCGCCGGCTTGTCGCCGACATCCACCATGTTGGCGGCCCCCGTCGCGTCGAGGTGGGTCAGGCGTGTTCCGGTCTCGTCCACGTCAGCCTTTCGCCTTCTTGGTCTTGCCCGTGGGCTCGGAGCCGAACAACAGGTCGTGCGTCGCCTTCGCCACGTCGTCCTGGCGCATCAGGCTCTCGCCGACCAGCACGACGTGGAGGCCGCTGCGCCGCGAGCCGCTGCACGTCGGCATGGCCCGAGATGCCGCTCTCGGCCACCGCGATGCGGTCGGACGGGGATGTCGGCCCCCAGCCGGATCGCGGTGTCGAACGAGACCTCGAAGGTCTTGAGGTTGCGGTTGTTCACGCCGATCAGCGCGGTGCCCAGCGGAATCGCGCGAGCGAGTTCGGCCGCGTCGTGGACTTCCACCAGCACGTCCATGCCGAGATCGTCGGCGGCCTCGACGAGGGCCGCCGCCTCGTCGTCGTCGAGGCAGGCCATGATCGCGAGGATGCAATCGGCGCCCCAGGCCCGCGCCTCGTAGACCTGATAGGGCTCGAACAGGAAGTCCTTGCGCAGCACCGGCAGCCTGCAGGCGTCCCGCGCCTGGGTGAGATATTCGGGCCGCCCCTGGAACGAGGGCTCGTCGGTGAGCACCGAGAGGCAGGTGGCGCCGCCGCGTCTCGTAGGCGGCGGCCAGCGTCGCCGGGATCGAAATCGGCGCGGATCAGGCCCTTCGAGGGCGAGGCCTTCTTCACCTCGGCGATGAGTGCCGGGCGCCCTCGAGCGATATGCGCGCGGATGGCGTCGGCGAAGCCCCGCGGCGGGGCGGCCTTCCGCCACGCGCGCCTCGAGCTTGGCGAGCGGCACCCGCAGCTTCGCCTCGGCGATCTCGCGGCGCTTGTAGGCCTCGATGCGCGCGAGCACGCTGGAGCGGTCGCCGGCCGGCTTCTCGGTGGTGTCCTGCGCTTCGGAAAGGGTATCGGTGGCAGCCATCGGTATCCCTATCCGTTCGAGACCGCGACGAGGCGGGCCAGCGTCGCGCGGGCCGCCCCCGAATCGATCGCATCCTGCGCCCGTGCGACGCCCTCGGCGAGGGCCTGCGTCAGGCCTGCGACCACGAGCGCGGCGCCCGCATTGAGAACCGCGATGTCGCGGTAGGCGTTGCGTGCTCCGGACAGGACTTCGGTCAACGCGCGCGCATTGTGGTCGGGGTCGCCGCCGCGCAGGTCGTCGAGGCTGTGCAGCGGCAGGCCGACCTCGCGCGGGTCGACGGTGAAGCTGGAGATGCGCCCTTCGTCGAGCGCCACGACCTGGGTCGGGCCGGTGACGGTGATCTCGTCGAGGCCGTCGGAGCCGTGGACGGTCCAGACCCGGCGGCTGCCGAGATCGGCGAGCACCCGCGTCAGCGGCTCGGCCCACGCTCCTTGCGAGACGCCGAGGAGCTGGCATTCGACGCCGGCCGGGTTCGAGAGCGGCCCGAGCAGGTTGAAGATCGTGCGCACCGGCAGTTCCGAGCGCACCGCCGCCACGTGGCGCATGGCGCCGTGATGGGTCTGGGCGAACATGAAGCACAGGCCGGCCTCCGACAGGCACCGGCTCAAGGCGTCCGGGTCGAGCCCGAGCTTGACGCCGAGCGAGGCGAGCACGTCGGCGGCGCCCGAGCGCGAGGTCGCGGCGCGGTTGCCGTGCTTGGCCACCGGCACGCCGCAGGCGGCGGTGACGATCGCGGCCAGCGTCGAGACGTTGTAGCTGCCCGAATGGTCGCCGCCGGTGCCGACCACGTCGACGGCGCCCGCCGGTGCCGCGACGCGGACCATGCGCGCACGCATCGCCTCGACGGCGCCGACGATCTCGTCCGTGCTCTCGCCTCGGACCTTGAGGGCGATCAGGAAGGCGCCGGCCTGGACCGGGGTGACCTCGCCCGAGAGCAGGTCGTCGAAGGCGGCGCGCGCCTCGGCCCGGTCTAGGCTGAGCCCGGCGGCGACCTTGGCGAGATGGGGCTTGAAGGAATCCATCGGCTTGTTCGGGTCGACGCTCCGGGAAGTCGCGTCAATGCACGCCGGGACGGGCCCTTGTCACGCGTGCGGTTCCACGCCGCCGCGATGTCGAGGAAGTTCTGCACGATCCGCGTGCCGTGATGCGAGAGGATGCTTTCGGGGTGGAACTGCACCCCGTGCACCGGCAGATGCGCGTGCTCCAGGCCCATGATCAGCCCGTCGGCCTCGGCCGTGACGGTGAGCGCCTCGGGGCAGCCGGCGCGGTCGACCACGAGCGAGTGGTAGCGGGTCGCGTCGAAGCTGTCGTTCAACCCGCGGAACAGCCCGCGCGCGCGGTGGCGGATGGTCGAGACCTTGCCGTGCATCGGCGCGGGCGCCCGCACCACGTCGCCGCCGAACGCCTGCCCGATCGCCTGGAGGCCGAGGCAGACGCCGAAGATCGGGATCTCGCCCGAGAGCTGCTTGACCGCGTCGAGGCAGATCCCGGCCTCGTTCGGCGAGCAGGGGCCTGGCGAAAGCACCAGCGCGTCGGGTGCCCGTGCGCGGATCTCCTCGACGCTCACCTGATCGTTGCGCACCACGTCGATCGCACCGGCCAGGGGACCGATCAGGTGGACGAGGTTCCAGGTGAAGGAATCGTAGTTGTCGATGACGAGGACGGAGGGCATCGGCGCGGGTTCCATGGGGCACGATCTGGCCCGCGCCGCCGCGGGGGTCAAGGCTCGCGACGGGTGAGCGTTCGCGGATGACCATTGTGTCCGATGATCGAACGTTCCGGGCACGACTTGTCGCGTTGCATGGCGATGCCTGAGGATTCACGCTGCTTTAAGGACGATGCTCCTATTGCCCAAGCAACGCTTGAGACATCGGGGCTGCGGATCGCAATGACGCTGTTGAACAACTCACGCTTCGTGGTGAAGATCGCGGTTCCGATCGGCCTGATGGTGCTGCTCGCCCTCGGCCTCGTCGTCTTCGCGCGGGCGAGCCTGGAAGACCTCGCCGGCCAGACGCGGAGCCTGATCGACGGCGAGGCGGCACGCCAGCGGCTCGTCCTGCGCGCTGCCCTCGGGGTCGCCGAGGCGACGATCCAGGAAAAGAACATCATCATCGAGACCAGCCAGGAGGGCATGATCGGCTTCCGCAACCGGCAGGAGCGGCAGAAGAAGCTCGCCCTGCTCGATCTCGACGGCCTGATCGCGCTGGCGACCGCCCCCGAAGAGGCGGCCACGGACCGTGAGCTGCGCCGCCTCGTCGAGGCCTACTTCGCGGGCATCGAGCGCTCCACCGTGCTGGGCCTCGCCAACGAGTTCGAGGCCGCGCGCAAGCTGAGCCAGGGCGAGAACTCGGTCGTCCGCGGCTCGCTGCGGGAGGCGTTCGACAAGCGGATCAAGACCATCACGGCGGACCTCGAGGCCGCGAAATCCGGAGCCGCGGCCTCCGCGTCGCAGGCGACCACCGCCCTGCTGCTCATCGCGCTCGCCGGCCTCATGGTGGCTGCTGGGCCTCGCCGTCGCGATCGTGATCTCGGCGATCACCCGTCCGCTGGGCCGGATCACCGGGGCGATGGGCCGTCTGGCCGAGGGCGACCTCGACGTCGCGGTTGCCGGAACCGAGCGCCGGGACGAGGTCGGAGCGCTCGCCCGCGCGCTGCTGGTGTTCAAGGACAATGCCGTCGAGGCGCGGCGGCTGGCCGCTCTCCAGGCCGAGGAGGACACCGCCAAGATGCGCCGCGCCGAGCGCCTCGATCAGATCACCAAGGCGTTCGAGAGCCGAGGCCGTCGGCCTGACCAACGGGCTCGCCTCCGCCGCCACCGAGATGGAGGCCACCGCCCATTCCATGACCGGGATCGCCGACGAGACCAACCGGCAGGCCACCGGGGTGGCCGCCGCCGCCGGCCAGACCTCGAGCAACGTCCAGACCGTGGCGGCGGCTACCGAGGAGCTGTCGATCTCGATCCAGGAGATCACGCGCCAGGTCACGACGTCGGCCGAGATCGCCGGCCACGCGGTGGCGAGCGCCAAGGCGACCGACGGCACCATCCGCGACCTCGCGACGGCGGCCGAGCGGATCGGCGACGTGGTGGCGATGATCTCCGGCATCGCCGCGCCAGACCAACCTGCTGGCGCTGAACGCCACGATCGAGGCGGCGCGCGCGGGCGAGGCCGGCCGGGGCTTTGCCGTGGTGGCCTCCGAGGTGAAGGAACTCGCCGGCCAGACCAGCCGGGCGACCGCCGAGATCGCGAGCCAGATCGAGGCGATCCAGGTCGCCACCCGCGGGGCGGTGGCCGCCGTCCAGGGGATCGGCGAGCAGATCACGGGGCTCGCCGACATCTCCACCCAGGTCGCCGCGGCGATGGAGGAGCAGGGCGCGGCGACCCAGGAGATCGCCCGCAACGTGCAGGAGGCGGCCCGCGGCACCGAGCACGTCACCGGCACGATCGCCGAGGTGCAGAAAGGGGCCGGCGAGACCGGCTCGGCGGCGACCCAGGTGCTGGGCGCCGCCCGCGAACTCGCGGTGCATTCCGACAGCCTCGGCCGCACCGTCGAGGGCTTCCTCGCCGACGTGAAAGCCGCCTGATCCGCCACCTCACGAAGACGGGGCAGCGCTCGCAGGCCGGATCTCACGGCTTGTCTCTCGGAGGTCTCGCCTGAGCCGATCCACGGCCGGTCCCCATGGGATCGGCCGTTTCCGTGAAGTGACCTTCGAGATGCGAAGGTGACCTGCGTGATTTGCCCGATCACTTGCATCACGTTCAGGTGATATCGTTCATCCGACGAAGATCGATTTTCAAAAATATCGCCATTCCCGTGGGCTTTGATGGTGGTTTTCCGGTCATTGTCGAATTTTACAGCGTGTTAATGGTGCCCTGCCTATCACGAGCACATGCATCTCCATGCCGGGACCCATGTGATCCGATGAAATTCTTGAACAATGCTCGACTGCTTACAAAAAATAACCATCCCGCTTGCTTTGCTTGTTATCCTGGCTTGCGGCCTCGTCGCGTTCGCGCGTCACAGTCTCGTCGATCTCGCCGAACAGACGCAGTCGATCATCGACGTGCAGGTCGAGCGTCAGAAACTGATCCTGACCATCGCCCTGAACGTCAACGAGGTCACGATCCAAGAGAAGAACATCATCATCGAGACGAATATCGATGCCATGCGCGCGTACAAGGCGCGGCAGGACAAAGTATCGCGCCGAGGCCCTGCTGAACCTCGATCGCCTGAGCGCCATGTCGGATACGCCGGAGCGGAATGCGATCAACGCCGAGTTCCGGCGGCTCGTCGAGATCTATTACGCGGCCATGGACCGCTCGACGGCGCTCGGCCTCGCCAACGATCTCGCCGGCGCGACGCGGCAGACGCAGGGCGAGAGCTCGGTGGCCCGCAAGGCGCTCCGCGATTTCCTCGATAGCCGGATCAAGGCGACCGCCGCAGAGATGGTCACGGCGAAGAGCGTCGCCGCGCGGACGGCGGAGAACGCCACGTGGTGGCTGGTCGGCGCAGCCGGGCTCGGTCTGATCACGGCGCTCGCATTGGCGGCGGCGATCGTGATCTCGGCGATCACCCGTCCGCTGGGCCGGATCACCGGGGCGATGGGCCGTCTGGCCGAGGGCGACCTCGACGTCGCGGTTGCCGGAACCGAGCGGCGGGACGAGGTCGGAGCGCTCGCCCGCGCGCTGCTGGTGTTCAAGGACAATGCCGTCGAGGCGCGGCGGCTGGCCGCGCTCCAGGCCGAGGAGGACACCGCCAAGATGCGCCGCGCCGAGCGGCCTCGATCAGATCACCAAGGCGTTCGAGGCCGACGCCGTCGGCCTGACCAACGGGCTCGCCTCGGCCGCCACCGAGATGGAGGCCACCGCCCATTCCATGACCGGGATCGCCGACGAGACCAACCGGCAGGCCACCGGGGTGGCTGCCGCCGCCGGCCAGACCTCGAGCAACGTCCAGACCGTGGCGGCGGCCACCGAGGAGCTGTCGATCTCGATCCAGGAGATCACGCGCCAGGTCACGACGTCGGCCGAGATCGCCAGCCACGCGGTGGCGAGCGCCAAGGCGACGGACGGCACCATCCGCGACCTCGCGACGGCGGCCGAGCGGATCGGCGACGTGGTGGCGATGATCTCGACCATCGCCGGCGCAGACCAACCTGCTGGCGCTCAACGCCACGATCGAGGCGGCGCGTGCCGGCGAGGCCGGCCGCGGACTTTGCCGTGGTGGCCTCGGAGGTGAAGGCGCTGGCCTCGCAGACGGCGCGGGCGACCGACGAGATCGGCGAGCCAGATCGGGCGGATCCAGGGCTCGACCCGTCAGGCGGTCGCAGGCGATCGACGCCATCGCCGGCCGCATCCGCGAGATCTCCGGCGTCTCGGCCTCGATCGCGGCGGCGGTGGAGGAGCAGGGCGCGGCGACCCAGGAGATCGTCCGCAACGTGCAGGAGGCGGCCCGCGGCACCGAGCACGTCACCGGCACGATCGCCGAGGTGCAGAAAGGGGCCGGCGAGACCGGCTCGGCGGCGACCCAGGTGCTGGGCGCCGCCCGCGAACTCGCGGTGCATTCCGACAGCCTCGGCCGCACCGTCGAGGGCTTCCTCGCCGACGTGAAAGCCGCCTGAGAACAGAAAGGGGCGGCCGGACGCGGCCGCCCCTTTCTTTCGCGATCAGGCGGCGGTTTTCGGGCCGACCAGGGCGAACAGGGTACCCTGCGGGTCCTTCGCCTGGACGATCCAGGCTCCGCCGGGAACCTCGTGCGGTCCCTGCAGAACCGTACCGCCGGCCTCCGTGACGCGCGCCGCGGCTGCATCGATCGCCTCGACGGCGATGTAGTAGAGCCAGCAGGGCGCTGCCGGCATCGGCGAAGTCATCATCCCACCGAGATCCGCTCCGTTCCGCGCGAAGAGCTGGTAGGTGCCCATCGGCCCCATATCGACCGCCATCGCCTTCTCCCAGCCGAACAGCCCGGCATAGAACGCGAAGGCCGGTTCCCAGTCCTTGGCGTGCAGTTCGTGCCAGCCGATCGGGCCGGGGGTGCCGATGGGCGGGATCTCCGGGACAGGGCCGTCGCCGCGGAACAGCGCGAAGGCCGCCCCCTTGCGGGTCGGCGACCATGCAGAACCGGCCGACTCCCGGAATGTCCTGCGGCCCGTAGGTGATGCGGCCCCCGCCCTCCGTCACGCGCCCTGCCGCCGCGTCGACATCGGCCACCGCGACGTAGCCCAGCCAGCCCGGCGGCGTCCCGGCGGGATTCTCGTTTTCGGTCGATCCCGTCATCCCGCAGACGCGAAAGTCGCCCGCCCGCGCGATGCGGTAGTCCAGCCCCGGCATCCCGGAATCGGCGATGCTCCAGCCGGCGACCGAACCGTAAAAGGCCTGTGCGGCGGGAAGGTCGGGGGTGGTCAGCTCGTACCAGACGAAGGTGCCATCCGCTGTGGTCATCGCCGATCCTCCCCGGGGACGCGTTTGCCGCATTGTCAATTACCTTGATATCAACGTAAAAATCGGCATGTCAACCGCCGTGCCCTTTGCGACCACCGCCCATGTCCGCGAGGCCTGCCTGTGCCTGCACACACAGCGGGCAGCTCGCGCCCTCGCCCGCCGCTTCGACGACGCGCTGCGCCCGCTTGGGCTGACGAGCGGGCAGTTCTCGCTGCTGATGTCGCTGAATCGCCCCGAGCCCGCCGCCATGGCCTCGGTGGCGGGGCTGCTGGCCATGGACCGCACCACGCTCACCGCCGCCCTCAAGGTGCTGGAGCGACGCGGGCTGGCGACGGTGACGATCGATCCGAAGGACCGGCGCGGACGGAGGCTGTCGCTCACCGATGCCGGCCGCGCGAGCCTCGCTGCCGCCGTCCCGGTCTGGCGGGACACGCATGCGGCGGTCGAGGCGGGGCTCGGGGGGCTGGATGCGGACGGTTTGCGAGCGTCGCTGCGCGCGATCGGGTAAGCTACTGACCGCGCTTGGCCTGCGCCGCGAAGCGCACCGCGTCCTCGGCTGCGCGGAACAGCGCACGCGCCTTGTTCACGCATTCCTGCTGCTCGGAGGCCGGGTCGGAATCGTAGACGATGCCGGCGCCGGCCTGCACGTGCATGCGGCCATCCTTCACGATCGCGGTGCGCAGCACGATGCAGGTGTCCATCTCGCCGCGCGCGCCGAAATAGCCGATGCAGCCGCCATACGGTCCCGCGCTTCTCGCGCTCCAGCTCGTCGATGATCTCCATCGCCCGCACCTTCGGGGCGCCGGAGACCGTGCCGGCGGGAAAGCCCGCCGCGAGTGCCGCGAGGTTGTCGTGCCGCGGGTCGAGGTCGCCCTCGACGTTCGAGACGATGTGCATCACGTGGCTGTAGTATTCGAGGAAGAACGAGCCGGTGACGGTGACGGTGCCGAGCTTGGCCACCCGGCCGACGTCGTTGCGCCCGAGATCGAGCAGCATCAGGTGCTCTGAGCGCTCCTTGGGGTCGGCGAGCAGTTCGTCGGCGAGCGCCCGGTCCTCGGCCGGCGTCGCGCCGCGCCGGCGCGTGCCGGCGATCGGGCGGATCGTGACCTTGTCGTCGCGCACCCGGACGAGAATCTCGGGCGACGAGCAGACGACCTGGAACGCCTCGAAATCGAGGTAGCACAGGAACGGCGCCGGGTTGGTGCGTCGGAGCGAGCGGTACAGAGCGATCGCCGGCAGGGTGAACGGCGCCTCGAAGCGCTGCGACAGCACCACCTGGAACACGTCGCCGGCGACGATGTACTCCTTCGCCTTCGCGACCATCGCCAGATACTGGTCCGGCGTGGTGTTCGAGACCGGTTCGGGATGGGCGATTTCGGCAAGATCGATCCGCGCCTCGATCGGCAGCGGCCCTTCCAGCGCCTCGGCGATCCGGTCGAGGCGGGCAAGCGCCGCCTCGTAGGCCGCCTTCGCCGACACGCCCGGCACGGGGCGCACCGGGCAGACCACCGTGATCAGATCTCGCACAGAGTCGAACACCACCATCACCCGCGGCCGCACCAGGATCGCGTCCGGCACGTTCAGCGGGTCGGGGTTGGGCTCCGGCAGCCGCTCCATGGCGCGGACCATGTCGTAGCCGAGATAGCCGAACAGGCCCGCCGCCATCGGCGGCAGGTCCGGACCGTCGCCGGGGAGGATCGCGCTCTCCGCGATCAGCGCGCGCAACGAGTCGAGGGGCGGGCGGTCGTCGGCGGAAAAATCCGTGAGGTCGCCGCGGGCGAGCGCGGCCTTCCCGCCCTGGCAGCGCCACGCGAGGTCGGGGTCGAGTCCGATCATCGAGTAGCGCCCGCGCACCGCGCCGCCCTCGACGGATTCGAGGAGGAAGGCGGGGCCGGAATGTCGGCTGCGCAGCTTGAGGAACGCCGCCACCGGCGTCTCGAGATCGGCCACCAGCGTCAGATCGATGAGGACCGGGCGGCCTGCCTCGTAATCGGCGGCGAACGCGGCGTAGTCGGACGAATCCGCCATGAACGTCAGTACTCGCCGCCGATCGCGCGACGGAGCGCCGCCTGGTTGATGCTGACGCCGGCGCTCTTCTGCACCTCGGCGATGTATTGCCCGAGCACGTCGTCGGCGAGCGCCGTGCGGAAGTTGCCCTCGATGGTCTTGTCCGCCGGACTGCCGGAAACATAGGCCGGCATCGTCGCGGCCTCGACCTTGAAGACCGCGCGCGACTCGCCGGCCGACGCCGAGCCGGCCTTGCCCACGCCGGTGGCGAAGATGCGGTTGACCACGTCGGCGGTCAGCGCATCCTTGGGCTGATTGCGCGCGAGGTCGTCGCCCTCCAGCGGGTTGACGCCGATCTCGGTGCCGAGCGCTTCGATGGTCTCGCCCTTGTCGAGGCGCGCGGCCAGATCCCGGCCCTTGGCCTGGAGCAGGCGCGACACCTCCGCCGCGCGCCAGCCGGCAGTCACCGCGTCGCGGACCTCGTCGAGGGGCTTGTCGTGGGCGGCGTCGATCTTGGTCACGTCGTACCAGACGTAGCCAGCCGCCTTGGTGCGCAGGGGCTCGTTGTCGCCGCCGATCTCGGAGCGGTAGAGCGCCGGCAGGGTGGTGTCGGGATCGGGGATGCCGGCGACCGTCTGGCCGGCCGGGTCGCGGCCCTGCGCATCGACGGCCGGAACCGTCACGATCGGCAGGTCGCGTTCCTTGGCGATGTCGGCGAGCGGCTTGCCGCCGGCGCGCTGGTCCTCGATCGCGTCGTGGATCTTGTCGATGCCGGCGCGCGCCTGGCCTTGCGCGATCTGCTTGCGGATCTCCGGCTCGACCTCGGCGAAGGGCTTGACCGTCTCCGGCTCGATCGCCGTGACGTGCAGCAGCACCGTGCCGAAGCGACCCTTCACCGGCGCGCTGGTACCGTCCTTCTCGAGCGCGAAGGCGGCATCCGCCACGGCAGGGTCGAACAGCTCGGCCCGCGTCAGGGTGCCCAGCGTCAGGTCCTTTCCGTCGGTGCCGCGTTCCTGAGCGACGCCCTCGAACGTCTTGGCGCCGTCCGCGATCTGCCTTGCGTGCGGCCTCGGCCGCGGCCTGCATCGGGGAAGACGATCTGTTGGATCGTGCGCTTCTCCGGAGAACCGAACCGGCCCTTCTCGCGGTCGTAGACCTTCCGTACCTCGTCGGCGGAGACCGACTCGGGCTTGGCCATGGCGTTCGGATCGAGCACCAGCAGGGTCGCGGCGCGGTATTCCGGGGCGCGGTAGGCCGAGCGGTTGCCCTCGTAATAGGTCTTCAGCGCGTCCTCGCCCGGCGCCGCGATCTCGCCCGCGGCCGAGGGCGGAAGCAGCAGGTAGGCGGCCTTGCGCCGCTCGGTGGCATAACGGTGCACAGCGGCGCGCATGGCCTCCGGCACGTGCAGGTCGGACGAGACTGCCTCGGCCAGTTGCAGCCGGGCGATGACCGCGCGCTGCTCGCGCACGAACATCGGCTCGTTCAGGCCGGCGCGCTGGAGGGTCTGGTAGAACAGCGTCTGCTCGAACTGGCCTTGCGCGTTCTGAAAGCTCTTCTCCTCGCGGATCGCCCGGATCACCGAGGCATCCGGCACCGCGAGGCCGAGATCGTGCGTCTTCTGGTCGAGCGAGGCCTCGGTGACGAGCTGCGACAGCACCTGCCGGTCGACGCCGAGCGCGCGCGCCTGATCGGGGGTCAGGGTGCGCTTCATCTGCGTCTGGTAGCGCTGGAGCTGGTTCTGGTAGGCGGTGCGCACGGCCTCGGCCGTGATCGGCGTCTTGCCCGACGGTGGCGACCGCTGCGGTGGAGCCGCCGCGGAAGAATTCCTCCACGCCGAAGATCGCGACGCCCGCGATCAGGAACGTGAAGATCGACCGACAGCACGATCTTGCCGAGCCAGTGCTGGCTGGCGTTGCGGATGCTCTGCAGCATCGTGTCGTTACGCGCTCGGGATGCAGGCGGCGCCGGCGCCCACTGGGCACCGGAGGCACCCTCCCTGAGATCCGCCCGCGATAGACCATCCGCGCCGATCAGGCAAAGGCCGGCGCGGCGTTTGCGCCCTCAAGCTCGCTCTGGTAGCCCCGCCGACCCTCGCCGAGACGCGTGGCGAGCTGCGCAGGATGCGCGAGGGCCATGGCGATGACGCGATCGGGACGGCGGCCCCTGGTTGCGGGCAACTGGAAGATGAACGGCACGCGGGCCTCCATCCCCGTGGTCGACGCCGTCCGCACCGGCCTGTCCGCTGAGCTCGCCGAGTCCATCGACCTGCTGATCTGCCCGCCCGCGACCCTGATCGCGACCTGCGTTGCGGCGGCCTGCCGGCTCGGCCGATCGCCATCGGCGGCCAGAACCTGCACGCCCGGCCGAGCGGCGCCTTCACCGGCTCGATCTCCGCCGAGATGCTGGCCGATCTCGGCGCCACCTACGTCATCGTCGGCCATTCCGAGCGCCGGGCCTACCACCACGAGACCGACGACGGCGTCCACGCCAAGGCGCTCGGGCGCACGCCGCGCCGGGCCTGTGCGGCATCATCTGCGTCGGCGAGACCATGGAAGAGCGCGAGCAGGGCCGCGCGCTCGACATCGTCCGGGCGCAGCTCGCCATCGGCACGCCGAAAGGGCGCCACGGCGGCCGACACGGTGATCGCCTACGAGCCGGTCTGGGCGATCGGCTCCGGCCGCACCCCGACGCCTCGCGACATCGCCGAGGTCCACGCGTCAGCTTGCGCGAGATGCTGGACAAGCTCGTGCGGCGAGGAGGCCGCCAAGATCCGCATCCTCTACGGCGGCTCGGTGAAGCCCGGCAACGCCCGCGAACTGCTCGCCGTCGAGAACGTCGACGGCGCGCTCGTCGGCGGCGCCAGCCTCGTGGCCGAGGACTTTCTGGGGATTTGCGCGGCCTACGCGTAAACGGCCGATCCGGGCTTCGGGGCGCGGCTCGGTTGGCCTCGGGGCGCTAGTCGTGTATTGGCCCGCCCGACATGCGGCGCTTCCAGGCGTCGCGCCGCGCGTGCCGCCCATCCGGGCCGGCATGGGCCGTATATCGGAACCCCGATGCAGACCGTCCTGATCGTCGTCCATCTCATCATCGTTCTGTCGCTGATCGGCGTGGTGCTGCTTCAGCGCTCCGAGGGCGGCCTCGGCCTCGGGTCGGGCAGCAGCGGCGGCGGCGTCTCCGGCTTCATGACCGGCCGCGGCCAGGCCAACGCTCTGACGCGGGCCACCGCGATCCTCGCGGCCCTGTTCTTCGCCACGAGCATGACGCTGGCTGTGATGTCGCACCGCGCGGCCGCGCCGAAGTCGATCCTCGACGGGGCCGGCACCTCGCAGCCGGCCGGCCAGCCTCAAGGCGCCGACAACCTGCTGAACACCCTGCGCCAGCAGAACAACACCGTGGCGCCCGCCGCGCCGGCAGCCCCCGTGGCCCCGGCCCAGCCGGGCGTACCCGACGCTCCGCAATCGCGCTGAACCGGGGATGGCGCCGCGGCGCCGTTCCCGAACGACCCAGAAACTTAACGCTCCCGCCCTAGGCCTGCCCAATCCAGCGTTGCGCGATGTCCGTGAGGGTCGCGCGATGCGGGTGGCATGCCGTTTGGCGAATCGCACAGCCTTCTCTATGGACCGGGGCCCATGACGCGGTACGTTTTCATCACCGGCGGCGTGGTCTCCTCGCTCGGCAAGGGGCTGGCCTCGGCGGCGCTCGCGGCGCTTTGCTCCAGGCGCGCGGCTACACGCGTCCGGCTGCGCAAGCTCGACCCCTACCTCAACGTCGATCCGGGCACGATGAGCCCGACCCAGCACGGCGAGGTCTTCGTCACCGACGACGGCGCCGAGACCGATCTCGACCTCGGCCATTACGAGCGCTTCACCGGCGTGCCCGGCGACGCAAGCAGCCGACAACATCACCACCGGCCGGATCTACCAGGACATCATCGCCAAGGAGCGCCGCGGCGACTATCTCGGCGCGACGATCCAGGTGATCCCGCACGTCACCAACGCCATCAAGGCCTTCGTGCTCGACGGGCAACGACGGCTTCGACTTCGTGCTCGTCGAGATCGGCGGCACGGTCGGGCGACATCGAGGGCCTGCCGTTCTTCGAGGCGATCCGCCAGCTCGGCAACGACCTGCCGCGCGGGCCACCGCCTTCGTGCACCTGACGCTGCTGCCCTACATCCCGTCCGCCGGGCGAACTGAAGACCAAGCCGACGCAGCACTCGGTGAAGGAGCTGCGCTCCATCGGCATCCAGCCCGACATCCTGCTCTGCCGCTGCGACCGGCCGATCCCGGCCGACGAGCGGCGCAAGCTCGGCGCTGTTCTGCAACGTGCGCGAGACGGCGGTGATCGAGGCCCGCGACGTCGCCTCGATCTACGACGTGCCGCTCTCCTACCGCGAGGCCGGCCTCGACCGCGAGGTGCTGGAGCATTTCGGCCTCGAGCCGACGGCGAGCCGGACCTGACGCGCTGGCGCACCATCTCCCGAGCGGGTCAGCAACCCCGAGGGCGAGGTCACCATCGCCATCGTCGGCAAGTACACGGGGCTGAAGGACGCCTACAAGTCGCTCACCGAGGCGCTGATCCCACGGCGGCATCAGCCATCCGCTGCCGCGTCAACCTCGAATGGATCGAGGCGGAGGTGTTCGAGCGCGAGGACCCCGGCGCCGTTCCTCGAAGGCATCCACGGCATCCTCGTGCCCGGCGGCTTCGGCCAGCGCGGCGCCGAGGGCAAGATCCGTGCGGCCCGCTTCGCCCGTGAGCGCAAGATCCCGTATTTCGGGCATCTGCTTCGGGATGCAGATGGCGGTGATCGAGGCGGCGCGCTCGCTCGCCGGCGTACCGGAGGCCAACTCCACCGAGTTCGGCGACACGGCCGAGCCGGTGGTCGGCCTGCTCACCGAGTGGCTGCGCGGCAACGAGCTGGAACAGCGCGCGGCCGCCGGCGATCTCGGCGGCACCATGCGGCTCGGCGCCTACGACGCGACGCTTCACGCCGACACCAAGATCGCCGGGATCTACGGCAGCACCCACATCTCCGAGCGCCACCGCCACCGCTACGAGGTCAACATGGCCTATCGCGAGCGGCTGGAGGCCAAGGGCCTGCGCTTCTCCGGGCTATCGCCCGGACGGCCTGCTGCCCGAGACGGTGGAGCATGTCGGCCATCCGTGGTTCATCGGCGTGCAGTTCCACCCGGAGCTGAAGTCGCGGCCCTTCGCGCCGCATCCGCTGTTCGAGGGCTTCGTCGGCGCCGCGATCGAGCAGAGCCGGCTGGTGTGATCGCGCCCTGCGACGCTCGCTCGCGTTCGCAATCGGCCGTCGCGGCGCTACCTGTAGGCGACCGTGACGGACATCCTCTTCTACCACCTCCAGAACCAGCCGCTCGAAGCGGTGCTGCCGAACCTCGTCGAGAAATCGCGCGAGCGCGGCTGGCAGGCGGCGATCCAGGCCGCGAGCGAGGAGCGTCTGCAGGCGCTCGACGACCATCTCTGGACCTTCCGCGACGACAGCTTCCTGCCCCACGGCACCGACCGCGACCCGGATGCGGCGAGCCAGCCCGTGGTGCTGACGCTGCGCGACACCAACCCCAACGCCGCCGCGATCCGCTTCCTCGTGGAGGGCGCGGACTTGCCGCCGGACGCCGGTGACTACGAGCGCATCTGCGTGCTGTTCGACGGCACCGATCAGGAGGCGCTGCTGCGCGCGCGCGAGCAGTGGAAGGCGGCCAAGGCCGCCGGCCACGCGGTCGCCTACTGGCAGCAGGACGAAGACGGCCGCTGGCAGAAGAAGGCGTGAACCCATTCAAGGATCTGCCATGCGCTTCTTTCGATCAGTTGATGGACAGGGGGGCGCGGGTCTCTCTTCCCCTCTGCGGGGAGGGTGGGCCAATGGACCCCCTCGGCGTCAGCGAGGGTCGGGAGAGGGGAAGCGACCTCTCCGGATACGGCGCTCCCCTCTCCCGATCCGCTTCGCGGCCCACCCTCCCCCGCAGAGGGGGGAGGGCATGCGCGGCATTCTTCTCGCTCGTTTTCGCGATCACGCCGTTCCAGGTCTTAGCCCAAGGCCCGCAGCGGCCCCCATCCGAGGCCGGCGCCCCGGCCGGCAGGAAGCTGCCCGCCGATTCCACCACCGAGCAGAGCGTCACGCTCCCGAATGGTGAAAAACTCGCCTTCACCGCCACCGCCGGCAGCCTGCCGCTGGTCGACGAATCCGGAAAGCTCCAGGCCGAGATCGCCTTCGTCGCCTACACGCGCCCCGCGGAAGGCGGGAAGGCGCGGCCGATCACCTTCGCGATCAACGGCGGCCCCGGCGCGGCCTCGGCCTACCTGAACATCGGCGCGATCGGCCCGTGGCGGCTGCCGGCGGACGGGCCGAGCATCAGCCCGTCGCGTTCCGTCGCCCTGGTGCCCAACGACGGCACGTGGCTCGACTTCACCGACCTCGTGTTCATCGACCCCGTCGGCACCGGCTACAGCCGCGCGGCGGACGGCGACGGCAAGGGGTACTGGAGCGTCGATTCCGATGCCTCCGTGCTGTCGGCGGCGATCGCCCGGTACCTGCGCGTCAACACCCGCATGGGCGACCCGAAATTCTACGTCGGCGAAAGCTATGGCGGGTTTCGCGGTCCGCTGATCGCGGCCAAGCTCCAGGAGGACATCGGCGTCGGCCTGTCGGGCCTGGTGCTGCTCTCGCCGGTGCTGGATTTCTCCACGCTGCAGACCACCCGCGGCAACCCCTGGGGCAACGTCCTGCGCCTGCCCTCCTACGCGGCGGGCGCCCTGGAGCGGGCCGGCACCGTGCCGACGCGGGCGACGCTCGCCGATACCGAGAGCTACGCCACCGGCGCCTATCTCGCCGATCTGCTCAAGGGGCCGGGCGATGCGCCGGCCGTGGCGCGTCTGACGGATCGCGTCGCGGCGCTCACCGGGCTCGATCCGGTCTTCGTGCGGGCGCAAGCGGGGCGGCTGTCGTCGAACAGCGTCCAGCGCGAGATCGACCGGGCGGGCGGGCGGATCGCCAGCGCCTACGACACCGGCGTCACCGGCTGGGACCCGGACCCGAACGCCGCCCATTCCGGCTTCGACGACCCTCTGCTCACGGCGCTCCAGGCGCCGCTGACCAGCGCGATGATCGACCTCTACGCCAAGACGCTGAACTGGCGGGTGACCAACCTGCGCTACGAACTGCTCAACACCGCAGTGAACCGGAGCTGGACCTGGGGCGGCGGCCGCTCGGCCCCCGAGGCCGTCGGGGCGTTGCGCGGCGTGCTCGCGCTCGACGGCAACATCCGCGTGC
>JAOCZM010000260.1:0-169779 GCA_026122235.1 Vinca minor | reverse complement strand
CTGCCTGGGATCTAAATGTACATGCATCATAATGTCATTTCTGTTTCAAATCATCCTTTACACCTTTATGTCGCAAGTATAGATCCCCTTTCAGATTCTTTCATTCCAAGTAATGGTATTCTTAATGAACATGTTGTATCTCCTACTAATCAAAATAATAATGTTACTCACAATGCTTCAACTAGGAGATCTACTAGAACTAGAGTTGCTCCCACTTATCTACAAGATTTTGTTTACACACATATTCCTCATCATTCTCCTCATTCTGTTAATCAAGTTGTCTCTTATCAAAAGTTTTTTGAATCTAACTTGAAATATGTTACGAGTTTAAATGTCACACATGAAACTAAGTCTTTTGTTGAGGCAGTGAGATTTCAGGAATGGTAGGATGCTATAAAGGAAGAACTTATGGCTCTGGAATTAACAAAGGATTGTTGTTCCTCTTCCACCAGGAAAGAAAGCTATAGGTTGTAAATGGGTATACAAAGTGAAATACAAAAGCAGTGGAGTCATTGAAAGGCTTAAGGCCAGGTTGGTAGCCAAAGGTTATACCCAACAAGAAGGTATTTATTACATAGATACTTTTTCAGCAGTTTCCAAGATATCTGCCATTAGACTTTTGCTAGCCTTAGCAATCATCAATAACTGGCATTTGTGACAACTAGACATTAATAATGTCTTTCTTCATGGAGATTCGGAAGTGGAAGTCTACATGACACTGCCCCTAGGGTATGACGTTCCTAATTGTCCTCCAGGGACAACTATGGTGTGCAAACTACATAAATTTTTGTATGGTCTATGTTGATGGAACCTTAAGTTGACCATTGCACTCATTAGCCAAGGTTTTGTTCAATCAAAATCTGATTATATCTTGTTCACAAAGAGTTCTTCTTCTGGTTTTCTAGCCTTGTTAGTCTATGCTGATGATATCATATTAACAGGAAGGAATATTAATTCTCTCACAAACATTAAGCTATTTCTAGATCAAACATTTAAGATTAAGGACCTAGGAAATCTTAAATATTTCCTAGGCCTAGTAGTTTCAAGAACATCTCATGACATCAATCTGTCCCAGAGAAAATATGCTTTGGATCTTCTGAAGGGATAAGGCTTTATGGAGTGTAAAGTTGTTTCTACACCTATGGACTCAAGGAGTAAACCCACCATTGGTGATTCAACTTTACTTCCAAACAACTCACCATACAGAAAACTAGTAGGCAAATTGTTGTACTTATCCATAACAAGGCCAGACATTCAGTTTGCAATACAACAATTAAGCTGTTTTCATGATATCCTTACTGAGTTGCATTTTCAGGGTGCACATAAATTACTAAGATACATAAAGAATGCCCCAGGACAAGGGCTTTTCTATGCTGCAAATTTCTCTTTTACAGCTTAAGGCCTTTTCAGATTCAGACTAGGCAGAGTGTACTGACACAGGAAAGTCTATTACATGCTATTATGGTTTTCTTGGACAATCCTTAATAAGTTGGAAGTCAAATAAGCAACCCATATTGTCGAGAAGCTCAGCAGAAGCTGAGTATAGGGCATTGACTCTAACCTCTTGTGAAATCCAGTGGTTCGTCTACTTACTCAAGGATTTTCAAATTAGTATACCATTTCATGTTTGTTTATACTGTGACAAAAATAGTGCCAGCTATATTGTTGAAATATCAATGTTTCATGAGAGAACAAAACACATTGAACTAGACTACCACTTTGTCAGAGAGACATATCAAAATGGTTTGCTAAAACCTCTTCCTATACATAGCAGTCTCCAGTTAACTGACATATTTACTAAAGCATTATATCCTTCAGTCTTTTATCCATTACTTCGCTCCCTTAATGTTCAAAAAAATTTCCCTGGTCCAGATTGTGGGGGAGGAGGGGGGTATCCAAATATAAGGGAAAATAATCAAAAGAGTAGGAACATCATTCTTTACAGGTCAACAACCAAAGTTGGAGCAGCCAAGAGGAACTCCAAAGATGATAACATTGCACAACAACATACACATAAACAAAATAGACAAGAAGCAAGTCACACACCATAGCAATCCAATTGGACAACTTGTCAACAACCTCATTACTAGAAGCTTCTAGAACCAGAGAAGTAGTTGATCCAAGCCAAGAAAACACATGGAAGTCAGTTATAACTGACTTTCCCGCTCAAGCTACAACTTGCAGGCAGAGCATTTAGCAAACAGTTGTGGTGCATCTTAGCAGTGCACTATATCCTTGTACATAGCATAAGTTAGTTGTACTTTGAATACTTGTACATAGGATATTAGAATCTATAAATACCTGTAAATATCTTTTGGATTCATTCAATGAAAAAGAGAAGTTCTTCTCCCAAACCGAGCTATTCTTCTAAGCTTGAAGGGTCTTCAAGTTTCTCTAATAATCTCTCTTTTCTTTCTTTGTTTTGTAACATGGTATCAGAGTTTAGGCTCTGAAGTTTTTCTTCTGATTCTTCAATACTTTACTTCTCTGCTTCTAGCTTTAAAGTTTTCACAAGATATGGTTAACAATAATAATGAAAATTCCATTGGAAATCCTTTTTTTCTTCATCCAAGTGAAAATCCATCTACAGTCATTGATCCTGAGATTCTTACAAGAAATAACTATAATTCTTGGAGCATAGCTATGAGAATTGCACTTGTTTCCATAAATAAGCTAGGATTTGTTGATGGAAGATTGACAAAACCAGAAGCTGGAAGTAGAAATTCAACTGCCTCGGAACAATGAACAACATGACAATGAGCTGGCTTTTAACTCAGTTTCAACATCCATAGCAAAAAGTGTTTTATGGATTGATACAACTGCAGAAGTATGGGAAGACCTACATGACAAGTTTTCTAATGGAGACCAATGCAGACTCTCTGATCTACTGGAAGAGTTGCAGGTCATTAAGCAAGAAAACCAATATGTAAGTGAATATTTTACTCCATTGAGGGTAGTGTGGGATGAACTGGTTATCCTTATGTCTTTGCCAAATTGCTCATGTGGAGCATTACATGAAATTCAGAAGTACATGGAAACTGATTATGTAATCAGGTTCCTTAAAGGTCTAAAGGATTCTTATGCATCTATTAAGCCACAGATCTTGTTGATCAGTCATTTACCTACAATCAACAAAGTATTTTCAATGATAATGCAAGCTGAAAGGTAGATGAACTACCCAACTGTACATACAAATGTTAGTTCTGAGACACAAACTGGTTTAAAAGCAGGAAACAATGAAGGCACAACCAGCTTTGCACTCTATAGTTCCACAAATCCAAACTATAAAAGAAATGCAGGAAATAGGAACACTGGAAAAGGAGGACAGAAGACTATCTATGTTCCTATTATGGCAAGAATGGACATACCATCGACATATGTTACAAGAAGTTTGAATTTCCTCCTAATTTCGAAGGACCAGTAGCATTTCAAATCAATTCTACAAGTGGAAAGAACAAGCCAGGAAATTATGCAGGCATAAATGCCATAGGCAATGTTAATGTTGTCACTAACTCTATGATTTCTGTGAAGACCGTAACTTTTTACTGTTTTTTTAGACGGGTTTTGGTTGAACGAGGTTAAGTCAACGTTGACCGAAACGCGTCATATTTGCTTAAATGTTTTATTTTCTTTTATTATTTGCTAAGTGTTATAACATGTTTTAGGACTTGTATAACATTAAGATAAGATAAAGGACCTTTGGTGATTTTTAGAAAGTAGTGGGGAGTGGAGAAAGTAGTGGGGAGTTGAGAAAGTAGTGGGGGAAGAAGTTAGAGGTGGTTTCTAGACTTCTTAGGCTGTCATTTTCGAAATCCATTCAGTTCTAAGTCTCAGAAAGAGAGAAAAAAAAAGAGAGCAGATTTCTGGCAGCTTGAGTAGGCTGTGGGAGAATACACTTTTGAGATAGCAAATGGTGTCGGTTTTCAGCGATTCTTAGTGCGTTTCGAAGAGGACCGATAGATATACGCTTGGGATTCGACGGAGTAGCATTTGGAATTCTGGATTTCTAGTTATAGGATTTGGAAGTCGGTTCTAAGTCTCAGAAAAGCAAGAAAAACAGATTCTGGGCAGCCTGCGTGCACTGCACTAGAAACGTCATAAAGGTAAATCTAGAACTCCAAATCCTCTGATTCTTTTTGATTTAGAAACTAGACTTATAGGGATACGATTTGACCAGAGGATTTAGGATTTTAACTTTCATATTTTCCTATGTACGTCTTTCAATTAGGAACACGAACCAGATTTTCTGGATTTTTACAAATTAAGAACATAACGGTGATAAGGTAAGGACCCTTCAACTTTGAGTATTTCCAAAGCTTTCATATACTGATTTTTTTACAGATTATGAATGAAATATGAATGAAAAATGGTTTTATCATGTTTTTCTTGCATAAAAGTGGACGAAGCAATATTTAATGTGAATGTATGAATTGTTTGATGTTTAATTGCGCATGTCTATGATAGCATGATTACTTGCTGTTTTATGATTGTAAGCATAAGGGAACATCCCATTAGGGACATTGACTAAGAAAGGATCCAATATGTTTATGTTATGCTTATGTTATGTTATGGATTTCATGAGGAGTCAATGTACCTAATTTGGGATAAGATGTAGCATGTAGAGTTGTGTTATATGATAAGTATATAGATAAGATGTTGGGAGAGGCCCAAACATCAAGTCATGATGTACGATGTCATGAACAGTATACAACGATATATGATGTTTGCATTTGTTATTTGATGTGAGCAGTTTTGCAGGGAAATGGAAGTCATTTTCTAAATGTTTTTCTCAGGTTTTGGAGTTGTTTAGTTGTCTCGTAGTAAGTGGTGTAGACGACGGCCACTCGTCTCGTACTCGAGCTAGTGAGAGGCTAGGCATTCCCACGTATACGCTAGGCTAGAACCTTCACTTCCTAGCGGCCTCGCAGCTGGGAGGGGGTAAGAATGGAGGGTGCGCAACCGTCATTCCTAAAGTCGTCGAGAAAGCTAGAAGGTTGAGTCGCATGTATTTATGATTTCTCGGGTGGAGGGGTAAGAGTGTAGGGTCGTTGTATGGGCGGCGATTCTGCACTCCCAATATTCTAAGAAGTCAGAAGTATTTTGCATACCATGATTTTACTGCTTTATTGGTGATTATGTTTTTAAAGTTATGAAATATTTTCGGGATGCATAAATTGTTTTAATTAAGTGTCTATATATTTCTTCATCCCAAGGTTGAAGGGATCTTACTGAGCAATAGTTGATTTTGCTCACCCTTATCCACCTTTCATTTTCAGATGAGCAGGATGTTAGCTACGAAGGGTACGTGGGGGACGACGTATTCGAGTATCAAGGAGAGGACACTTTATAGACGTCTAGCTCACTTTACTGTTTTAAAATAGATTAAGTGTGATGAACTTTGAAGTATGTTTAAGTGTATCATTTCATTTTAAGTTATGAAGTACCCTTCTAAGTTAAGTTTTATATATATACTATTTGAGGTTTTATTTCTTAGCATGTTTTATAGCTTCCGTTGATGCGTTTATGAGTTTTATGTTATGGGTTCACGTGTTCCGCTTTGGCAACGAACGCCGCTGAGTCATTTCCCGGTTACGGGGCGTGACATAAGTGGTATCAGAGCAGTTCGAACCTTAGGCCATAAAACCTGACTAGAACTGAGTAATAAATGAATATGCGTTGTCGGGTAGAGTTTAAATGATGGTTTTATATGTTTATATGTGTTTTTTTTTAGCTGCTCGGTTGACCGAACTCCGCTCGAAAGAGGTATAGATACCGACCAAGTATGTGATTCGGACGACCGAGGCAAGGAGTCTGAGTGTGCGACGAAATTCGGTCGACCGGAGATGACTGCGGTTGACCGAACTTCCCATGTTTTTCAGTTTTTCAGCCATGTTTATGTGTTTATTCTATCCTATATGTCTTATATGCTCTAACATTATGTGTTCAGTTTATATATCTATTATTTTCTCATATTCTTAAGATGGATCCCAACTTTAACCAAGAGGTTGACGAAAACGGAGTGCCGATTATTACTTATGGTAGAAAGGGTAATCGTTTCACGGGTACATCATCTGGGAATCAGCCACCTCCACCTCCACCAGCAGCACCTACTGATATGGCTGCAATGATGGGCATGATGGCCCAAATGTTACAGAATCATGAACATCAATTGAATAGGCAGGCTCAGATTCCGAGGGTACAAGACCCAAGTATGTACTTTGAGCGCCTCAAGAAGATGAGGATGGTTTCGTTTGATGGAAGAATGACCCCAGATCAGGCTGAGGTTTGGTTGGAAGACTTGGAGCAGTACTTTGAGATCATACAGGTACTAGAAATGCAAAAACAGTTGTTACTGTGGCAAGTATGACCGGTGAGGCAGCCGGGTGGTGGAAAGGAGTATCCACACTTTACGGGGCAAGAGGCCAAGTCATTGCTTGGGACAGATTTAAGGATGCATTCCTTAAGCAGTATTTTCCACGCACTTTCCGCATGGACCGACAGAACAAGTTCTTCGACCTCAAACAAGCAGAGGGGATGTCAGTTTCTACATATACCGGGAAGTTCAACACTCTTGGTAAGTATGCTGCTTCGACTATTCAGGATGCTGAAACGAGGACTCAGAGGTATGTTATGGGGCTGTTACCGAGGATTCGGGCTAGATTGTCGGGACACAGGCTTGTTGATTTTATGGATGCGTATGAGCGCAGTTTGGAGATAGAGGCTGAGTATACACGATCTAATGCTGATTTCATAGGTAAGCGTTCATATCAGAATATGGCGCAGGGACAGGCTTTCAGGGGCAGCAGCCGACCCTCAGCTTTTACACCTCAAAAGAGGCCAGTTTTTGCGGTAGGACAAGGTTGTAGGCCAGTTATCACCGGAGCCAACGCAGTTAAGGTAGGATGACAGACTGGAACGACAGTTGGGACTGGACAGCCTAGTGCATGCAAGACTTGTGGGAAGAACCATTCTGGGGTGTGCAAAGTAGGAACTATAGGTTGCTACAAGTGCGGGCAGCTGGGTCCTTTTTTCTTACCAAAGGGTCCCGAAAAAACACGAATCGTGGTCAAGTGGCCAATGCTCGAAGTCTTTGCGCTTACTCAGCAGGATGCCGAGATTGCTAGTGATGTTGTTACAGTGACTCTTATGATAAATTCTCGCACTGCTTATGTTTTGTTTGATAGCTGTGCAACACACTCTTTTGTATCCCGTAGGTTTGCTAAAACTCTTAATAGTCCTTATATGCATTTACAACATGTTTATAAAATAGTCAGTACTCTAACTAGGCGAGTGTTGGAATCAAATGTTGTACATAAGGGGTGCTGGGTAGATAGAGAATCCCTGAGAGTTGTTATCTCGACCTTATACAGACTAAACATGGTTGACTTTGACGTTATTTTGGGTATGGACTGGTTAGCGAAGCATCATGCATTACTTGATTGTAAGGATAGGACTATCCAGCTTTGTGATTGGGGATGGTGAGATTGTGATGTTCCGAGGTTCGTAAAAGAGAAAAGATAAGTGTCTCGCCGATCATATCGATGAAAGCGCAGAAATGCCTAAGGAAAGGATGCGAGGCATATCTAGCCTATGCAAGACTTTAAGGATGAGAAAGAAATATGGAGCTGAAACAGTAAGGGTTGTGAACGAGTTTGTGGACGTATTTCCAGAAGATCTTCCGGGTGTACCACCAGCCCGTGAGATTGACTTTGAGATACTTCTACAACCCGATGTGAGCTCTATCTCTAAGGCGCCCTATCGAATGGCACCAAATTTGAACTAAAAGAATTGAAGTCTCAGCTTTCAGGAACTTTTGGATAGAAAGTTTATTCGACCAAGTGTTTCACCGTGGGGAGCACCCAGTATCTGCTTTGTAAAGAAGAAAGATGGGTCGATGAGGATGTGTATTGATTATCTGGGAATTGAACAAGATTACAGTCAAGAACAAGTATCCGTTACCGAGGATTGACGACTGCTTTGATCGGGCTTAAAGGGTGCAACAAGAGCTTTTCAAGATTGATTTGAGATCCGGGTATCACCAACTCGTAATCAAGTCAAATGACATACCAAAAAGTGCTCTTCGTAACGCAGATACTGTCATTACGAATTCCTTTGTTATGCCGCTTTGGAATGACTAACGCACCTGCGGCATTCATGGATATGATGAACCGTATCTTTCGGGATTGCTTAGATAAGTTTGTCGTTGTCTTCATTGATGACATACTGATCTATTCGCCAACAGAAGAGACTCACGAACAGCATTTGAGAACAGCTTTACAGATTTTGAGAAAGGAACAGTTATACGCAAAATTCAGCAAGTGTGAATTTTGGTTGAAGAGTATCAGCTTTCTGGGACATGTAATTTCAGCAGAGGGGGTATCAGTTGATCCGTCAAAGATTGAGGCAGTGGTTAAATGGCAAAGGCCGAAAAACGCTTCAGAGGTTCGCAGCTTTTTGGGGTTAGCAGGATACTACCGGAAGTTTGTCAAGGACTTCTCTCGCATTTCAGCACCGTTAACAAAGTTAACTCAAAAACAGGTGAAATTCGAGTGGAGTGAAGAATGTGAGCAAAGCTTTGAATAGTTGAAGGAAAGATTGACAACAGCTCCAGTTTTAGCACTACCCAAAGAATCAGTGGGTTACACAGTATACAGTGATGCTTCGAAAATTGGTTTGGGATATGTTTTAATGCAGAATGGTAAGGTGATTGCGTATGCTTCAAGGCAGCTGAAACCGAGTGAGAAAAACTACCCAACACATGATTTAGAACTTGCAGTAGTAGTGTTCGCGCTCAAAATCTGGCGTCACTACCTGTACGGTGAACGGTGCAAAATTTTCACCGATCACCAAAGTTTGAAGTACATTTTCACTCAAAAGGAACTGAATATGAGACAGCGAAGATGGTTGGAATTGATTAAGGATTACGATTTGACTATCAGTTATCACCCGGGTAAAGCAAACAAAGTGGCAGATGCATTGAGCAGAAAGAGTTCGGGGATGTTAGCATGCATCACGAGGCAGCGAGATTTGGTGACAGAGTTTGAGAAGCTGAATATCGAAGTTGTCGAATCCACAAACAATGTTTTAGCAACTTTGATAGCACAACCAACATTACTTGTTCGAATTAAAGAGGCTCAGCTGACTGATGAAGAAATGATTGAAATCCGGGAATTGGCAAAGGCAGAAGGGGCTGATTTTGAGGAGTTCGAAGATGGCAGCTTTGAGGTATCGAGGCGTAACTGCAGTGCCGGCAGTAGAAGACTTGAGGACCGAGATTATGAAGGACGTGCATTCTTCGAAGTTGACGGTCCATCCGGGGGCTTCGAAAATGTACAAGGATATGAAACTAAACTTTTGGTGGAAAGGTATGAAACGCGATATTGCTACCTTTGTATCGAAATGTTTAGTATGTCAACAAGTGAAAGCAGTAACATCAAAGGCCGATGGGACTATCGAAACCTTTGGAAATTCCGGTTTGGAAATGGGAGCACATTACGATGGACTTCGTTGTGGGTTTGCCGAAAGACAAGAGTGGTAAAAACTCTATTTGAGTCGGGCTGGTTCTGGTAAATCTGAATTTTGTGTTCTAGATTGGGTAATTTGCTTTCGTTTGAGGTAAGGATCCTACACCTTTGTATTTTCATTCAGTAAACTCATGAAATCAGTCTTTTATACCTTGATTATGAGCATGAACTGTTTTTACACACTTGAATGCATAAAAATGGATGAAGTGACGGTGAATTTGTGCATTATGTGGTTGATCGTCAATTACTTGTTATGTTATGAATTGGAATATGTAATTGGAACTACTTGCTATCCTTAATTTCTTATTACTAGCCTTATTTTGATAATTGGGTTAATTGGATTATTGTCTAATTGGTATCGTCGGAATCGATGTCTAATTAGTATTGTCGTTGTCGACTTAATCGCCGCCCTATTTTGAGCTCTTGTTTAGAATCTACTAAATGGCTAGATTCATCCGAACTTATAAAATGTTAAATCTGTTGATCCCGGGAGATCATGTGGAATGTGTAGTACTTCTTTGAGCTTCACCTAATGAGGAAAAATCATTGAACGATTTTGTGGAGTCCAAGGTGTTGGATGATGATACAATGTAGGATGAATCCTTATAGTGTGAACCCTTCATTCAGGGGTGAAACTGAACACATGCGATGTACTTCTTTGGTCGTCTTAGTTTGGACTATAAGTAGGACCGTTACAGTAATTGTCGTAGAGTCGTGTTTAGATAATTGAGCTCAAACTATGGGAAGTCGTGTCATAGCGATAGCTATGTTCATAGTGAAGGGATTCATGGGAAGAAACTCGTTCTAAACACCCATGAGTCCTCTCCCCGTAGGATCCTCTCACTCTAAAACGAATCAAAAAATACTTACGAGAGACTTACATTTTTTGGCAAAAGATTCTGTCTTTCGGATGTGTGCTGCTGCCACCAGAGTCCTCCCTTGCGGAATTACCCCCAACCGGTATCAACGCGACGAAACGAGCAGCGAGTGCTAGCTCTTCGTTTTGGAATCTAGAGAGAAAAGGAGGCTGGAAAAAACAGAAATCTAATTTCGGGTGTATTTGTTTATTGCGGCTCAAGCAAACTTATCTAGGGTTTCGGCCAAGAGAGGATTATGTAGGGTGTAAGAGTTTGTTTGAAGAACAACTCCCACGTCCTATCAACCTCTTTCGGCAGTGTGAGTCCTTAACTCCCACGTCTTGTAAACCTCTACTGGTAATGGGGGTTTTTACCGGATAATAACTCCCACGCAATCCCAGCTATAACCAAATACCGAAAATGTCCTCCTTAATCTCTAATTCAAATAATAACGTTTTATTATTCTCAGAGAAATAAATGTCAAATACAATGAACCTATACACATTCTAGATTCGTTGAATCTGGACATGAAGCTCTTTAACTCGTCTATGCGTGTGACCCTGTATGTTCATATCACAGTGGCAATGAAAACATACTTAGTAGTGGTATGTGTTCATAAATCACAAGCGGTCCTTAGCAGGACATTGTGACTACCCAAAATGAATGAATTTACGGTGGAACCTAATATCAATCCACTATTTAATCCCTTTGTTCTTTCGATATCCAAATTAGGCATAAGACATGGTAGTTGTCACCTTTATAAAGCTTAATTATATTTATGCTCGATTTCCAGGTAGACTGTTCCAACAAACGGTATTTAATAACCACTTTATCAAATACATTTGAGCACGACCATGCATTTAGACCGTCGTCCCTATCGAGGGGCTCATGGATATCTCTCTCTAATGATAGAGAGGGACAAATCCCTTACAATGCCTCTCACATTCAAGCCATGATAGGACACTACATCCGATCATCAGTCATATTGATTACTCGATTAAAAGTAACGTCCGACTGAGTCAAAACGTGGTTCAATTCATGCTAGAATTAATGGAGACATAAGGTCTAAGGATTCCAAAATAGTATTCAGGAAATAATACTTATGACTAAGGACTACGAATTATTACTTTTCTAACGGATCAGGTCCGATGCAGTATAATCTATGATAAGATTTGTTGCCTTGGCCTTGGGTTTGGGCTTAGGCTTGTTATTGTCGTTGCCCCTTCTTGGCCATGGGCTTACCCTTTCCTTTGTTCTTAAAATTCCCTTTTTGAACCATTAAGACTTCAGGGGTCTTCTTAATGTTCAATTCAGCCTACTTGAGCATCTCGTGTATCCATTTATGGACTTCTCCATGGCATGCATGTTGAAGTTCATCACAAATTGGTCATACTTTGATGGGAGTGAGCCCAAGATCATATCTATGGCCACATCATGACCTACGGGAGCCCCAAGTTTCTGAAGTTGGTCAAGATAGCCCTTCATCTTTAGAAAAGTAATAATTCATAATAATTATTACTCTGGGGGCGTTGTTTGCAGACTGTTCAGGAATATCCGTATCAAGAACGTATAGCTTTCTTTCATTCTTAAGGACAATCCTTAAGTTGCGGGCCCAATCAAGGAAATTGGTCCCACTTAGTTTTTCTTTTTCAAATATGGATAGCAATTAATTGTGTGAAGTATTGGTTGTCATTATCTACATTAAGAATTATTTGCAAAGTCATTTAATTAGTTTTTTTGAGCCAAAAAACTTTCCACAATTTCAACACTTGATAAATAGTGGAGAATAACAGTTTACGATAGTTATAAGTAAGCTTTGGCTTATCACCCATTATTAAAGTAAAATCAACCCATGGGAATAACATCTATATGTCCTGGCTATTTCCCATTTTATGCCCTAGTCCCAAAACTATTTTGATAGCCTAGTTAAGTTGAACCATGTCTAAGCTTATGGAAATCACTGTTTTCCCATCTCCTTTTGCTTAGATACCCACTTATCTGTTGCTTTGGCAAGCAGAAAAAATGATGATCCAAGCTCAAGGAGTGCTTAGGATATGGTAGGCATTTTAAGACTTAATTAAAACGATTTAGTTTGAATAATATGTTAAGCCCTTATAAGACAATAATATAAGCATCTCATGCAATATATAAAATATAAAAGTAAACGTGAGAGCTAAGGGTCAATCTAAGTCAATACCCATCTCATGGATAGTGTCTTCGATCCAGCGTCCTCCAGTCTTGTTACATAAATGTATGGGCATACCCAGCCTTCAATGTAAATCAATAAAACTAATCTAAGAAAACAAGTACAATTTTACGACATTAAAAACGACTCGCAGGCCGTATTGTAAAATTACAACCCAATAAATGTAAAACAAGAGGGGAATAGTAGGCCATGCTATTCACCATGCTAAAACTCACATAAAGCATAATAAATACGGTAACGAGTACATATGCAAAGTCTTAGGTCAACGGAACGCAGACGGCGATTTTAACCGAAATCGCCTAACATATATAATCGGATAAACAGGTATATACCATATAATCGATACGCATAAACAGTTTATGCTTTAGTTAATCGGATTAACAGAATGAGGCATAAAATAACAGTTTATACGTAATTAATCATATTAATAACATACGACAACAATTCATGGGCAGAAACTCATTCTAAACACCCATAAATCCTCCCCCGAAGGATCCGCTCATACCAAAATGAATCAAAAAATACTTACGAAAGAATTACATTTTTCGGCTAAAGATTATGTCTTTCGAATGTGAGATGCTGCCACCAGAGTCCTCCTTTGCGAAATTACTCACTACCGGTATCCACGCGATGAAACAAGCAGCGAGTGCTAGCTCTTCGCTTTTCTGAGTTTTGGAATCTGGAGAGAAAAGGAGGCTGTAAAAAACAGGGTGTATTTGTTTATTGCGGCTCAAGCAAACTTAGTCTAGAGTTATATAGGGTGTGAGAGTTTGTTCGAAGAACAACTCCCACGTCCTATCAACCTCTTCCGGCACTGGGAGTCTTTAACTCCCATGTCTTGTAAACATATGTTGGTAGTGGGAGTCTTTATCGGATAATAACTCCCACGTAATCCCAGCTACAACCAAATACCGAAAATGCCCCTTCTTAATCTCTAATTCAAATAATAACGTTTTATTATTCTCAGAGAAATAAAATGTCAAATACAATGAACCAATACACATTCTAGATTAATTGAATCTGGACATGAAGCTCGTTAACTCGTCTATGCATATGACCCTGTAGGTTCATAACACAATGGCAATGAAAACACACTTAGTAGTAGTATGTGTTCATAAATCACAAGCGGTCCTTAGCAGGACATTGTGACTACCCAAAGTGAATGAATTTACGGTGGAACATAATATCAATCCACTATTTAATCCCTTTGTCTCACGATATCCAAATTAGGCAGAAGGCGTGGTAGTCGTCACCCTTATAAAGCTTAATTATATTTATGCTCGATCTCCAGGTAGACTATTCCAACAAACGGTATTTAATAACCACTTTATCAAATACATTTGAGCACGGTCATGCATGTAGACAGTCTTCCCTATCGAGGGGCCCATGGATATCTCTCTCTAATGATAGAGAGGGACAAATCCCTTACAATGCCTCTCACATTCAAGCCATGATAGGACACCATATCTGATCATCAGTCGTATTGATTATTCGATTAAAAGTAACGTCCGACTTAGTCAAAACGTGGCTTCATTCATGGTATAATTAATGGAGACATAAGGTCTAAGGATTCCAAAATAATATTGAGGAAATAATACTAATGACTAAGGACCATCAAGTATTACTTCTCTAACGGATCACGTCTGATGTAATATATCCCAATATATTGCATATATGATAAGATTTGTATCCATTACACATGATTAGTAAAACATAATCATCAATCAAACATCATACTAGTTTTATTTCATTGTAAAGAACATTACATAAAACTAGGGACAATTAGAATAGTAATTGCTTAAGCTAATGCGTTTTACTATCAAATCACACATTTGATGTTCAAAAGCAAAATTAACTATTCAAAAGACATGCTCAAAAAGATATAAAACGTACAACATATGTGAATGGTCCTAGAGCACTTCTAACACGTAGTGCCTAAGCAATGTGTGTAATCGTGTGTACCGTATGGGCAGAGCATGGTGCTTGTCGTACATTCAGTTGTGTAAGTGCTTAGACATGAAGAATATGGTTATTTAGCTTAATTGTTACTATTTACTTGTTTGCTCTTATTACTTGGTTTTTTAGTCTAAAATGAGTCTTTTGGGATGGAGAATGTTAAGTTTCAGAAATGGAACTTTGACATGTGTTTTTGTACCTTAAAAAGTGTTTTTTGCAGGTTGCGGGCGAAGGGATTGTCCTGCCCTTCGTCCCTCTGCTTCATTCGCACCTATTCTGGATGCCCCTACCTTGCTACAGACGATGTTGCGGAACAATGGTTCATCCGTGGCTCGACGGTTGACCGAAGTGTGTGTTGCGGTCGACTGATGAACACCGATTAATCGGACTCTTAGTTAGGTCGACCGGAGGGTCACAGTGAGCTGTGTTGTTTTATGTCTTGTGCGTTTTTTGAGGTTAGTGCATTGTGGATTTTGTACAGTGTTCTGAGAGTGTCTTGCCGTGGTTCTAGATATATGTTGTGTCAAAATCGTGCTTTCAAACGGGTTTTGGGAAACAAGAAAACTATTTGTGCCTTGTCTGGTGCTTCATCCCAAAGGTGTTCGATTCTTACTGGGCTTCGCTTCTCAGTCCTTTTTATTTTTCTTATTTATAGATGACGAGGGTGCTGAGTCTTATTTTGATTATGCTTGAGAAGGGGAAGATAAAGAGTGATCCTAATCTATGTAGTTGCTGAACACTAGTTTTATTTCAGTTATTTCATTTGGAACTTTAAAACTTATTTTAGTAATGTAATACTTAGAATCATTTCTTTACAGTATTTAGACTTCCACTTTTGTACTTTGTAACTTATGGTTATTTCATATTGAATCTCGTTTTTAGTATCTCTGTTAGTAGGTTTTGGTGTCTCATCGACCAATGCAACAGTGACATGTCATCACCCAGGTTAATGGGTGTGACATTATTAGACTGGGGGTTCAAAGCCCTTATATTACTTACTTGTATAGTTATAAAAGAATAATAGGAAATGTTATAACATTCCCTCCCTTAACCAACAGCTTGTCCTCAAGCTTGCAATCAAGAAGACCAAGAAAATGCTGGCCATTTATTCAAAAACTCATTAGCATTTTCACAGGTTGCATCCTCTTCTAACAAGTTACTCCAAGAAAATAACCATTGAACTACTGGCTTGTTATGCTACACACTAATCTTCTATCTAGAAAGGCCACTAGTTCAACCATCACTGGCCACTCAGCATTGACATCAGGTAGATCATATTGCACAAACTGACCCTCCTCCAACATGAGCTTAAGTTGACTGTCATGGAAGACTGGATGCAGCCTTGAAGTAGTTGGCAACTCCAGTTCATAAGCCACTGAACCAAGATTCCTTAACACCTTGCATGTCCAAAGTACTTAGGAGAGAGCTTTTGGTTCTTCCTCAAGATCAAAGAGTGTTGTTTATATGAAGTTTGACATAAACAAGATTCCAAACCTCAAAATGCCTTTCAATCATCATATTATCATGTTGTTGCTTCATTCTGTTAGCAGCAGTGCAAAGATGATCCCTAAGAATGAAGTGCAATCTTTGTCTTTCTTCCAACATTCTAGCAACCTCACCTTATCTCACATCTTCCAAATGCATTCCTTCTCCAAAACCTTGAGGCATAAATTCATAAAGTGCCTCAAAATGAGACATCTTGGTAGTTGTATAGGTATTAGAATTGTACCACGAAGCAACCACGGATAAAAATTTTTGCCAGCTTTGAGGTCTGCTAGCAGCAAAGCATCTAAGGTATATCTCTACACACTGATTCATTCTCTCAGCCTGCCCATTAGACTGTTGATGATATACTGAGTTCACACTCAACTGAACTCTCATAGATGTGAACGATGCTTTCCAGAAAAAGCTGGTGATACCTTTATCCTTATCACTCAAAATGCAACTGGGAAAACCATGCAGTTTGAAAACCTTATCTAGGAATTCATTAGCTATTTCCTTGCCATAAATGGATGAGTCAAACCAATAAAGTGAGCAGACTTGGTAAACATGTCCACAACTACCATAATAGAATCTTTCCCTTCTGACCTAGGAAGACCTTCAATAAAATCCCTAAGGGTTGCAGAAATCTAGGGTAAGGTACATTTGTAAGCCATAAGGGGTAATGTGATCAATCTTGTTTTGATGATAACGAAACATTGATAGTTGTAATATTTATGTGAGAATGTTCTTATTGATAGGATCCGTACACTCACACTGACATTGATGGAAATGGTAAGATAGCTCCTAGTGTATGTGAAAGTAAACAAAATACTCACAAGAGGAAGCTACACTTTGCAAGACTACATGACACAATTTTGAAGTCAATCCACATGTCATGGATGTAGTTGTAAAGTTTAGAAGAAGGAAGATCAAGAAGGTTAAGAGCTACTCAATCCTACAAGTGTAAAATCTAGTGGTATTCTCCTAAACAAGAAGAAATGATGAAGTTCAATACTCTACAATTCAAGATTGATATAGAACTTCACCACATCAAAGAAGATGTTGATCAAAGGCTTCAAGTCAAAGCTTCAAGAAGATATACAACTACAATACTTGAAGTCCTAGAAGATTAGTTGTGTTTTACATAGGTAATATCTTGTGACTAATCTATTTTGAGAATTGTCGTTAATGAAGGGATTCATGGGCGGAAACTCGTTCCAAACACCCATGGATCCTCTCTTGAAGGATCCGCTCATATGAAACAATTCGAAAAAACAGCAATAAAGAACTTACTTTCTTGGATTCAAGAAGCTACTTCTGAAGGGATTCATGGGCGGAAACTCGTTCCAAACACCCGTGGATCCTCCCCTGAAGGATCCGCTCATATGAAACAATTCGAAAACAGCGGTAAAAACTTACAATTTTTCGGATTCAAGAAGCTACTTCTTGAATGGAGGATGACGATTCTTTGAAGTTTTCTTTTTCACCAACGAAATTCCCTTACCGGTATCCATGCGACGAAACAAGCAGTGATTGCTAGCTCTTCGTCTTTCTGAAGTTCGGGAATTTAGAGAGAAAAGAGAAAAGCAGAAAGAAAACGTTTTTCCTTTCTTGTATTGGTATTTCGGCTGAATGACTTAAACTCCTAGGGTTTCGGCAAAGAGATGTTATATAGAGTGTGGGAGTTTGTTCCCAGAACAACTCCCACGTCTACTCAACTTCTCCCTAGCTGTGGGAGACTCGACTCCCACGTCCCCTAGACTTCTGGCGGTAGTGGGAGTCTTTATCGGATAACAACTCCCCACTTAATCCCAGCTATAGTTAAATACCAAAATTGCCCCCTATCTCTAATTCGAATAATAAACACTTTATTATTTTCGGAAAAAACAAATGCCGGATACAATGAACCTAGACACATTCTAGATTCATTGAATCTGGGACATGAGCTTGTTAGCTCGTCTATGCGTGTGACCACAGTAGGTTCATATCACAATGGCAATGAAAACACACTTAGTAGTAGTGTGAGTTCATAAGTCACAAGCGGCCCCTAGCAGGACATTGTGACTACCCAAGGTGAATGAATTTACAACGGAACCTATTGTCAATCCACTATTTAATCCCTTTGTCTCGCGATATCCTAATTAAGCATAAGGCATGGTGGTCGTCACCCTTATTAAGCTTAATTGTATTTATGCTCGATCTCCGAGTAGATCTGTTTGACAAATAGCATTTGATAACCACTTTATCAAATACATTTGAGCACGGCCATGCATTTAAACTGTCTTTCCCTATCGAGGGGCCCATGGATATCTCTCTCTAATAATAGAGAGGGACAAATTCCTTACAATGTCTCTCCCATTCAAGCTATGAATGTAGCCAAAATGTGCGGCTATTTGCCATATCTCATAGTCATAATATGCGGCTATGGCAAGTAAAATCCTAATTGACTTTATCATCACGGCAGGGGAAAAGGTTTCATCATAGTCAATACCATGAACTTGTCTATAACCTTTAACTACTAGTCGCGATTTAAAAGTGTGTACATTACCATCCATGTCGGTCTTCTTTTTATAACACCATTTGTTATCAATGACCTTGCACCCTTCGGGTGGGTCAACCAAAGTCCATACTTGGTTGTCGTACATGGATTGCATCTCGGACTTCATAGCTTCTAGCCACTTATCCGACTTTCGAACTACGAATTGCCTCTTTGTAGGTAGTGGGTTCATCTTGATCAATCGGTTCAACTCGATGATCATAAGTCACGAGAAATCCATATCTCTCGAGTCGTTGATGTGCCCGACTCGACCTCCTCGGGCCTTGTGTCAAAGATTGAAGCTCGGTATCAGCACGTGAGCTTGCTTGAACTTCTAAAGTTGGTTCGGATGTTGTTTGGGGATCTTGAATTTCCTCAAGATGGATCTTACTCCCACTATCTTCTTTGGAAATAAATTCCCTTTCAAGGAATAAACCATTACGAGCAACAAACACTTTGTTCTCCGATGGAAGATAGAAGTAATATCCTTTAGTTTCTTTAGGATATCCCACAAACAAACACTTGTCGGATTTAGGGGAGCGAGTTTATCGGATAACAAGCGCTTTTACATACGCCTCGCATCCCCAAATTTTGAGAAATGACAAACTAGGTCGTTTCCCAGTCCCATATCTCATATGGAGTTTTTCGAACCGCTTTAGACGGAACTCTATTTAATATAAATGCGGCAGTTTCTAGGGCGTAGCCCCAAAAGGAAATTGGAAGACTTGTTTGACTCATCATAGATCGAACCATATCTAATAAGGTGCGATTCCTCCGTTCGACACGCCATTCCATTGTGGTGTGCCAGGGAGGAGTTAATTGTGAAACAATTCCACAACCACTAAGATGTTCGTCAAACTCTTGGTTAAGGTATTCGCCACCTCGATCCGATCGAAGTATCTTAATACTTTTGCCAAGTTGATTTTGTACTTCATTTTGAAATTCTTTGAATCTTCCAAAAGACTACGATATATGTTTCATTAGATAGACGTAGCCATATCTACTGAAATCATCCGTGAATGTGATGAAATCTTGAAACCCTCCCCTAGCACTTGTGTTCATTGGTCCACAAACATACGTATGTATGAGGCCCGACAAATCGGAAGCTCTCTCACTTTGTCCGAGTAAAGGGAGCTTTAGTCATTTTGCCCAACAAGCAAGATTCACACGTCTCATAAGACTCTAAGTCAAATGATGTTAAAATTCCATCTATATGGAGTTTTGATATGCGTTCTCGTTTATGTGGCCCAAACGACAGTGCCAAAAGTAGGTTTGGTTTAAGTCATTTGATTTAAACCTTTTAGTATTAATGTTATAGATGGGCCTTTTTATGGAATCATCGAGGTTAAGAATATAAAGCCCATTCATCAAAGAGGCATCTCCATAAAAGATACGATCTTTATGAATGGTGCAAATCTTATTCAAAATATTAATTTCAAAACCTTCAATATCCAAACAAGAAACTGAAATAATATTCCTACTCAAAGTTGGAACATACAAACAATTATCCAGTTCTATAATAAGGCCACTTGGTAAAGCTAAATTAAATGTCCTAGTAGCTACAACAACAACTCTTGCTCCATTGGCTACTCTGAGGTCCACTTCTCCTTTTGCCAGTGATCTACTCCTTTTGAACCCCTGCACATTTGTACAAATGTGAGATCCACAACCGGTATCTAATACCCATGAAGTAGGAGCGAGACATGTTAATTTCTATAACATAAATACATGGAGAGACAGATCAAACTGGCCTTTCCCTTTTTCTTCTCTTTCCAAATAGAGTTTGCGATTCGTTTCCAATGACTCGGTTCATTGCAATGGAAGCAAACTCCCTCATTTGGTGCCTTGGCTTTAAGTGGGGTTTAGGCTTGTCATTGCCTTTGCCTTTGCCTCTCTTGGCCATGGGCTTTCCCTTGCCTTTCTTCTTGAAATTCCTTTTTGAACCATTAAGACTTCGAGGGTGGGTCTTCTTAATGTTCGATTCGGCTCGCTTGAGCATCCAGTGTATTTCATGTATGGTCTTCTCCATGGCATGCATGTTGAAGTTCATAATGAATTGGTCATACTACGGTGGGAGTGAGCCCAAGATCATATCCGTGGCTATGTCATGACTTACGGGAGCCCCTAAGTTTCTCGAAGTTGGTCAAAATAGCCCTTCATCTTGGAACATGTGTACTTACGAGAGGTGCAGGGGGCCATTTTACAACTATTTAACGCCTTAGTTGTGAGGAATCTTTCATGGCGAGCTTGCTCTTGGAACATTTCCTTGAGTCGGCCCATCATCTGAAAGCCTCAACTCCTTCAAACTGTTTTTGAAGGTCGAGTGTGCTCATTGTGACTAACATGAGACAAGTCACATCGTTAGAGTCATCGAAATGCTTCTTCCAAGTATCTCTTTCAGCTCTAGGGGTGTTATTTGCTTTGGTTTGTTCGGGAATGTCCAGTATCAAGAACGTCATGACTTTCTTTCTGCTAAGGGCAATCCTTAAGTTGCGGGCCCAATCAAGGAAATTAGTCCCGCTTAGTTTTTCCTTCTCAGGGACGGATCGCGATGAATTGTGTGATGTATTGGTTGCCATTATCTACATTAAGTTAATTGCAAAGTTATTAGTTTTTGAGCAAAAACATTTTCCACAATTTCAACACTTGATAATAGTGAGGAAAAACATTTTACAATAGTTATGGGAAAGCTTTGGCTTTACAACCATAATTAACGTAAAATCACGTAATGGGATTGACATATATGTATGCCCCGGCTATTTCCCATTGTATGCCCTAGGCCCAAAACTATTTTGATAGCCTAGTTAAGTTGGACCATGTCTAAGCATTATGGAAATCACTATTTTCCCATCTCCCTTTACTTAGGTAACCACTTTATCTGTTGCTTTGGCAAGTAGAAAAATGATGATCCAAGCTTATGGAGTGCTTAGGTTGTGGTAGGCACTTTAAGACTTAATTAAAACCATTTGATGTGACGTCTAAAATAAATCCATCCAGACATAAAATAAACATCACACGCAGGATATGAAGCGAAAATGTAAATGTGATATAGCATGGCCTATTCCTATAATGACTCCCACGAGCCTTGTGGGAGTCAAGGGTCAATCTAGGTCAAAATCCATCTCATGGATAATGTCTTCGATCCAGCAGCCTCCAGTCTTGTTACATTATTGCGTGGGCATACCCAGCCTTCAATGACTAATCTAAGAAAGCATTTACAATTTTACATTCATAAAGAAAAACGACTCGCATGTCGTATTATAAAATTACAACCCAAACACGTAAAACAAGAGGTATAATAGGCCATGCTATTCACCATGCTAGTATCACATAAAACATGCCATAAATAATTCGCAGATATAAATTCAAATGTATATGTGTTGCCACTACGCAGAGCTGGCGGCGGTCCCGATTTACCCCTCAATTGCCTTACTAGCATAATTGGATTATGCATTGGTTAATCGAATTAACGGCAAGAGACATACAGTTTATGCATAATAACCGAATTAATACAATTAATTACTGATTAATCAGAACAGTTTATGTAGAATCAGATTCACAGAAACAGTTTATGCAGTATACAGAATCGAATTCACAGCAGTTTATGCATTAACAGATTTACTGATTCTATGGCAGTTCATGCATTAACATCCACGGTTAACATAAACAGTTTATGCAAATATCATAATCACAGAAACATATGATAAGCAGTCAAAGAAACAATCTTTTCTGTTTTTCACAAACACACATACCAAATCGAATTTGATATATGTTAAGATGTGATTAACAATATCAAATCCGAATCGTATGAGCAAGGCTCTGATACCATTGAAGGGATTCATGGGCGGAAACTCGTTCCAAACACCCATGGATCCTCCCCTGAAGGATCCGCTCATATGAAACAATTCGAAGAAACAGCAATAAAGAACTTACTTTCTTGGATTCAAGAAGCTACTTCTTGAATGGAGGATGACGTTTCTTGGATTCTTTGCTGCCACCAACGGAATTCCCTTTGCGGAATGTCCCTCTACCGGTATCCACGCGACGAAACGGGCAGCGATTGCTAGCTCTTCGTCTTTCTGAGTTTCGGAATTATGAGAGAAAAGGGAGACCAAAAACTGAAATCCAATTTCAGAGAGTTGGTGATTTTTCGGCTGGAAAATACTTGGGCTAGGGTTTCGGCCAAGAGAGCATTATATAAGGTATGAGAGTTTGTTCCCACAACTAACTCTCACATCCTCAACTCCTCTCGGCAGTGGGAGTCCTCAACTCCCACGCCCCCTAGACTTCTGCTGGTAGTGGGAGTCTTTATAGGATAATAACTCCCACGTAATTCCAGCTATACCGAAAATGCCCCTATCTCTAATTCGAATAATAACACTTTATTATTCTCAGAAAAGTGAATGTCAGATACAATGAACCTAGACACATTCTAGATTCATTGAATCTGGACATGAAGCTTCGTTAGCTCAGTCTATGCGTGTGACCACAGTAGGTTCATCTCACAATGGCAATGAAAACACACTTAGTAGTAGTGTGAGTTCATAAATCACAAGCGGTCCCTAGCAGGACATTGTGACTACCCAAAGTGAGTGAATATACAACGGAACCTAATATCAATCCACTATTTAATCCCTTTGTCTCGCGATATCCTAATTAAGCATAAGGCATGGTGGTCGTCACCCTTATTAAGCTTAATTGTATTTATGCTCGATCTCCGGGTAGATCTGTTTCGACAAATAGCATTTGATAACCACTTTATCAAATACATTTGAGCTACGGCCACGCATTTAAACGAGTCTTTCCCTATCGAGGGGCCCATGGATATCTCTCTCAATAATAGAGAGGGACAAATTCCTTGCAATGTCTCTCACATTCAAGCTATGATAGGACACTACATCCGATCATCGGTCGTATTGATTACTGCATTACAAGTAACGTCCAGGGTCGAGTCAAAAGCGTGGCTCCATTCATACTAGAATCAATGAAGACATAAGGTCTAAGGATTCTAAAATAGTATTGAGGAAGTAATACTTATGACTTAAGACCATGAAGTATTACTTCTCTGACGGATCACGTCCAATACAATGTATCCCTATATATTGCATCTATGATGTGATTTGTATCCATTACACATGATCAGTATAACAAGATCATCAATCAACAATCATACTAGTTTTATTTCATAATAATTAAGCATTACATAAAACTAGGGACTTCTAGAATAGTAATTACATAAGCTAATGAGTTTTACTATCAAATCACACATTTGATAATCAAAAGAAAAATTAACTATTCAATTACATGCTCAAAAGATAATAAAACGCACAACATGTGCTAATGGTCCTAGGCCACTACTAACAGTTAAAGCATATGAAGCTCTTGCATATTTTTCGAAACAATGCATACATTTTTTATTTGATCTTAAAAAGGTTTTGAAAATGTTTAACTAGCCATTTGTTCTAAAAGTTATTTGAAAAGAGTTGAATTTGGCAACTGGCCGCCGCGGACGAAGCAAGGGAGGAATGCATCGTTCGCAACTCGCAAACTATGCTTCGTCCAAGGGTTCGTTCACAGCCTGCAGATTTCACAAATAACGACTAGTTTTTCAGCTTAATGTAATTTGCAACGACACTTTCATCTTTAGACCATTTTCTATGGTATAAAAAGACTTTGGTTCATATTTCTAACTACCAATAGAATACCTTACAAGTTGCAAACAATCTAAACATTTTGAAGACCTAAATTCTACAATCTTACTCAAAATATTTCATTTTGAATTTGAGCTTCATATACGTTCTCTTTCATTCTCAAAATTGCTTAGAGCTTTAAATTGTATATCCAATCCATTGAGGGATTTTTAAAATTGAGCTAAAATTGCAAAGTCTCAATTGTAAGAGGCTCTTTCCTTTTCCCCTTTTGAGAGAACTAGTTCTTTGTGAGCTAGTAAAAAGTTGTTTGTGAGCTTCACTCTTTCTGAGTGTTTCTAAAGTCCTATGTATAGGAAAAAGTCCTCTTTGTGAGGCAAGCATCTCGTTGGTGAGATTAGCTCTTTGCGAAGAACAAGTCCTCATTTGTTGGGGCAATTGTAAAAGGTTGATTCCACGTTATATTTGTTGCGAAGGAAACTTAATAGTGAAGTGTTGAAATCATTAGGTGTGTCCTAAGGTAGTGGATGTTGTTGGAGTACATTTAATCTAAGGTGCGCCAATTCGATTGGGCCGGGCCGGGCTGGGATTGGAGTGGGCCCATAATCCTCAGGTCCCAGGATCGGAACCTGGCTCTGATACCACTGTTAGAGGAATAACCGGGTCAAAACAGTTTGTGCAGCGGAAATAAAGTGACCCGCCTCTAATAGGATCTATCACGAGTAAGAACCTAAGACTATGGGATGGTATTATACCTTTAGAAGTGCTAGGAAAGCTGAAACGGTTTCAGCTGCAGTTTGTTGTCACGAACGGAATGCCACCAACGCAGGCTCCGTCTCTCTCAATATCCACTCGATCTTCCGGGGATGGTCTTCTACCGCTTGGTGCTAGCCAACGCCTCGTAGAAGTCTTGAAGACACTCTTCAAGATGGAGTATGAATCTATGACCTTTTAGAAGAACAAGAAAACAGTTTTCTTACTTCTTTTCTATTAGCCAAAAGCTAGAAAACAAGTATGTGAAAAGCTGTCTTTTCTTTTCTTACTAAATGTTCTCCCTTTTCCCTCTTCTCTAAGCTTCCAAAAGCTGGAGAAAACTAACTTAGAATGCTAGGAAAAATCAGCATTCTTCCTAGTCATTCAAGGGAGAGTGGGGAGAGAGAAAGGGGGAAGTGGGAGAGTGGGGAGAAAGAAAGTTGTATGTTCTAGAACAGCCTATTCCTACTACACCAGAGGCTCACACTTCGGCCGCTGATAGAAGTGCTTATCAGAAGCATTGTAGTGATGCTTTAAATGTCTCTAGCCTCATGCTTGTCACCATGAACCCTGAGCTTCAAAAGCAACATGAGGACATGGGGGCTTATGAGATGCTGGCTCACCTGAAGCTACTATATCAGGGGCAAGCACGCCAGGAGAGATTCGATGTATCGAAATCTCTTTTTCAGTGCAAAATGTCTGAAGGAATGCCAGTAGGAACTCACGTTCTTAAGATGATAGGTTATGTTCAGAACCTTGAAAAAGCTGGGATTTCCTTTGGGACAAGAGTCTGTCGATCGATTTGATCTTGCAATCGTTGCTCGAATCATACAGATCGGTTCATTCGAATTATTACATGAATGAAATTAACAAGCCATTGCCTGAGTTGTTGAATATGCTGAGGACTGCCGAGAAGGAAATAGGCAAGTCCAAGCCCAACACCATACTGATGGTGCAAAAGGGCAAAGGCAAAGGTTTTGTGAAACCCAAAGGCAAACCGAAAGGTAAGCCCAAGGGCAAGCAAACCACTTTCAACAATGCACTGAAATCTAAGGGTGGTGTTGCCAAGGACTCTATCTGTCATCATTGTGGTGAGAAGGGTCACTGGAAAAGGAATTGCAAAAGCTATCTTGCAGGGAAAAGGCTGGAAAAGGAGAAAGCAAACGTTGCTTCGGGCTCAAGTATTTATGTTGTAGATATTAATATGATTGATATCAATTTAAATACAACTACTTCTTGGGTATTTGATACCGGATGTGGTTCTCACATTTGTACTAATGTACAGGGACTGCAAAGGAGTAGAGAGTTGGCAAAGGGTGAAGTGGAACTACGAGTTGGCAACGAGCACGTGTAGCGACCTCAGTCTGTAGGGACTTGTACTTTTACTTTGCCTTCGAGGGGCTTGTTTTGGGTTTAGAAAAGCTGTTTCTATGTACCTAGTTTAATTAAGAATATTATTTCAGTTTCTTGTTTGGACAAGAAAGGTTTTGAGATTTCGATCAAAAACCAACGATTGTCGTTATTTCTGGATAATATGTTTTATGCAAACGCCTCTTTGATTAATGGTCTATATGTTTTAGACCTTGATATGCCAATTTTAGATATAAATACCAAAAGGATTAAGACTAATGATTCTAATCCGACATACCTCTGGCATTGTCGCTTAGGCCATATAAACGAAGACCGCATATCCCAACTCCATAAAAATGGGTTGTTGGAATCATTTGACTTCATGTCTTATGATCGATGTGAATCTTGTTTGTTGGGTAAGATGACGACATCACCTTTCACTAAGCTAGGTGAGAGAGCCGATGCTTTATTAGGACTAATACATAGTGATGTATGTGGCCCCTTTTAATATACATGCGAGGGGTGGTTACCTCTATTTCATTACCTTTCTTGATGACTTCGGTAGGTATGGATATGTGTTCTTGATGAAACACAAATCCGAAGCATTTGCTAAGTTTAAAGAGTTTAAACTAGAAGTAGAAAACCAACTTGGCAAGAGTATTAAGGTTCTTGATCGATCGAGGAGGAGAGTACTTGAGTCAAGAATGCTGTGACTATCTAAAAGATTGTGGAATCGTTTCACAACTTTCTCCTCCAGCTACTCCACAATGGAATGGTGTGTACGAAAGGAGGAGCAGAACCTTATTAGATATGGTTCGTTCTATGATGACTCACACGAGCTCGCCCGATTCCTTTTGGGGACACGCACTAGAGACAGCGACTTTAACACTTAACAGCGTTCTATCTAAATCGGGTTGCAAATACGCCATACGAGTTATGGGATGGGAAGCCTCCCGGGTTTGTCTTTCCTCAAGATTTGAGGGTGTGAAGCTTTTGTAAAAGCGCTCGACTTCGATAAGTGGCTCCAAAATCTGAAAAGTGCATATTTGTAGGTTATCCTAAGGAAACTAAAGGATACTACATTTATATCCCTAACGAGAACAAAGTGTTTGTTGCTCGCACGGAGTCTTTCTAGAAAAAGAATTTGTTTCTAGAAACACGAGTGGGAGTAGTGTAGAACTTTCTGAAGTTCCGGACTCTCAAACTAGCACTAATGATGAGATGGAAATTGAACGAGACTCCACAAGTTGTTGTGCGACGAGTGCCACAAATAGTTGTGCGGCCAGCACTGATTCAGAAACACAAGAATTGCTTAGAGTGCGGTAGAGTTCAGTCGTCCACCTCCGGAAAAATTTGGATTTTTCATAGCAGAACATGGTGATGTTATGTTTGTGGATCACGATGAACCTTCAACCTACAAGCGAGGCAATTAATAGCCCAGATTATGAGAAATGGCTTGAGGCCATGAGATCCGAAATGGACTCCATGTACACAAACCAAGTCCGGATCTTGGTTGATCCACTGAAGGGAGTAACTCCCATAGGGGTGCAAATGGGTTTTTAAGATTCAAAACGACATGGAAGGGAATGTACAAACATACAAGGGCGGCTAGTCGCGAAAGGTTTCAAACAAATTCATGGTATTGACTATGATGAGATCTTTTCCCCTATAGTTATGTTCAAGTCCATTCGGATTTTGCTTGCTATTACGACTTACTATGACTATGAAATCTGGCAAATAGATGTCAAAACCGCTTTCCTTAATGGAAAACTTGAAGAGGATGTGTATATGACACGGCTGAAGGTTTTGTCACTCCGAGAGAATCTTTGGAAAAGTATGTAAGCTTGAGAGATCCATTTATGGACTCAAGCGAGCTTCTCGAAGGCTGGAACATCCGATTTAATGATGCCGTCAGTGAGTTTGGCTTCATTAGAAATGAGGATGAGCCTTGTGTTTACAAGAAGGTTAGTGGGAGCTCAATCGTATTCTGGTTTTGTATGTAGATGACATACTACTCATTGGAAACGACATACCAACCTTAAAGTGCAGTAAAGGCTTGGTTGAGTACGTGTTTCTCTATGAAAGACTTAGGCGATGCCGACTATATTACAGGGAGTCAAGATCTATAGAGATAGATCCGGGAGACTCATTGGCCTAAGTCGAGTACATATATAGACAAGGTGCTAAAGCGGTTTAGCATGCAAGAGTCTAAGAAGGGACCTTTGTCCTATGGCACATGTATCTTGTTCTATCGAACAAACGGTGTTCTAAAAGCGCTTTGCCCGAATTAGAACGCATGAAAGAGATCCCTTATGCTTACGCCATAGGATCCATCATGTACGCTATGGTATGTACTCGTCCCGGATGTCTCGTTTGCCTTAAGCCTTACGGCGAGATACCCGATCTAATTACGGTGAGCGTCACTGGATCTCGGTCAAGAATATCCTCAAGTACTTGCGAAGGACTAAGGATACATTCTTGATTTATGGAGAGCGGATGAGCTCGTTGTAAGTGGTTACACCGATGCTAGTTTCCAAACCGACGAGAGATGATTTCGATCGCAATCGGGATATGTGTTTAACTTGAATGGAAGTGCTTGTGGTGAGCGCGATTCAAAGCAATCGACCATCGCAGATTCTACTGACAGAGGCCGAGTACATAGCGGCTAAGAGAAGCGGTTTGGATCGGGAAATTTATTTCCGACCTCGATGTGGTTCCTAGTATTGTGAGCCGATAGACCTCTATTGTGACAACAATGGGGCTATTTCCCAATCTAGGGAACCTAGATCTCACCGAGAGGTCCAAAGATGTACTACGGCGTTTTCACCTAATCAGCGAGATTATAGAAAGAGGTGATGTGCATATATGTAAAGTAGATTCGGCAGACAATGTCGCCGATCCATTGACGAAAGCCATCTGTCGCAGCAACGACATGATCGTCACACTAGCTCCATGGGTATCAGATATACGGGAGGGCTGATCTTTAGAGACAGTCATTAGTATGCCACTAAAGACCATATATTGTAATTTGGGTCTTTAGTGCAAGTGGGAGATTATTGTAATTGTACCGTATTTATGTAATTTTCATTTTGATGAATAAAAAGGCATTAATTCCAGTATTATTCATCAACATAAATAAATAATATGTCCTTAGAATAGTATTCATAATTGTTATGAGATATTATTCTTAAACGTCCCTAGTCGAACATTATTATGGAATCTTCGAGGACAATAATAATGCGTAAGACTAGTATGTGTAGTGATTGATATAAGATATCCGATCGTCACATGGGTATATATGATTAGAGAATCATTATACTGGACAGACCCGACATGAGAAACACACCATGGGTTGTTATATAATAGTCAACGGTGTTTCTCAATTTTTGACTGGGTTGTATATGAGATCCTTCGACTTGAGGTCTCACAAGAGTTCTTGCATGGCTAGTGTTATGCTTTGATAATGTTAAACGATATCCGTAACAGGTGAGCAATAAAGGCATTTGTTGGGTATATCACGAATCTTGTTCAGGATGAATGAGATGCAGAAAGGATTTGTCCCTCCTATATAGCAGGAGCGATATCTTGGGCCCTTTGATGGAGTTTGACTAATTCATGGCCATGAACAAATGAATCAGTATATGATATTGATGTCATTTGATTAGTCTACTCGCGAATCAAGAAACTAAAAGATTGGACAATACAAGTGTGACTTTTTCCATGACTTGTGTTCAATATAGATATCAAGGACAAAAGGATTTAACTACAAATGTCAAATGTTGTGATTATGATAAATCACCAGATATTTATGAATTGGGGGTAATGATGCGTTGCTAGATACCTCTCATTACCTGTGACATATGATGTCACGACCAACATCATAGATACCTCCTGGGTCGCACTCATAGATCAACTAGATTGGGCTTGTTGGATTGGGCCGGGCCGGGATTGGATTGGGCCCTTAATCGGGTTGGGCCGACAAACCCATTTGGACCGACCTTATGGCTGGACAATTGGATATATTTTCCAGCCCTTTATCTCTTTGAAAGGAGGTTGAAATGGTAGAGAAAGTGGAAGAGTGGTTTTCTCCATGATCTCCTACTTCCCCCTTTCTCTCTCCCCACTCTCCCTTGAATGACTAGGAAGAATGCTGATTTTTCCTAGCATTCTAAGTTAGTTTTCTCCAGCATTTGGAAGCTTAGAGAAGAGGGAAAAGGCAGAACATTTAGTAAGAAAAGAAAAGACAGCTTTTCACGTACTTGTTTTCTAGCTTTTGGCTAATAGAAAATAAGTAAGAAAACTGTTTTCTTGTTCTTCTAAAAGGTCATAGATTCATACTCCATCTTGAAGAGTGTCTTCAAGACTTCTACGAGGGCGTTGGCTAGCACCAAGCGGTAGAAGACCATCCCCGGAAGATCGAGTGGATATTGGGAGAGACGGAGCCTGCGTTGGTGGCGTTCCGTTCGTGACAACAAACTGCAGCTGAAACCGTTTCAGCTATCCTAGCACTTCTAAAGGTATAATACTATCCCATAGTCTTAGGTTCTTACTCGTGATAGATCCTATTAGAGGCGGGTCACTTTATTTCCGCTGCACAAACTGTTTTGACCCGGTTATTCCTCTAACAGATGTAAGTCTTCGTGATCGAACCACTATAAATCGCCGTGTTCGTCTTCTATAACTCTACTCTTTACATTCAAGTTCTTATGCTAGTCTTTGTTATTATTCTTTGCTTGAACTTGATTTGTATGAACTACATGTTGATATTGAGTTAGTTGATTTAATTTATTTATAGTGTTACCTAGTTTTGATTATATGACTTATTGTGTTTGCAATTACAAGCTTTGCATAGAGAATACATGACTTAGTGCCTTATAGAACATATTCATAATTCTTGTATTTCTATGTGTAGCATACAAACACATAAGTCATCTAGATTTCCTTCATAATTAACTCACCTTGTATGCTTAATTAACATATTTTTTAATAACGTGATTACTTAAAGCAAATAAGTTTAGAAAAGACGAAAAGTTTTAGAACATAATTCACCCCCACCCTCTAGGTTCATACCCTATAAGGTATTTCAATTGGTATCAGAGCCTTGTCTCATTTTGGTTGGACTAACATCCTAGGAGGATCCATGACTCTTAGCTTTTCTACTTCCGCCATAGATGATCAATCCCTCTCTAGACCACCATTGTTCTACGTCTCTAACTTTACTAGCTGGCAATATGTGTTTAAATCATTTTTGTTATCTAATGACTCTACCTTGTTAAGCATAATAGAAGAAGGTCCTTTAGTTCCTTCAATTTAAACACAAGGAGTCACATTGCCAAAATCTCGAAAAGATTGCAACGAAGAGGATTGCACAAAAATGACACTCAACTTCAAGGCCTTAAATGTCCTTTTTTGCACCTTAAATAAAAAAAGGTCTAAGCAAAGTGGTTGAATGTGAAGATATTCACTCAATGTGGAAAATGCTCAAAGCATTTTACATGGAAGAAGTTTAAGTGGTAGAGGCAAAGTTGGAACTTCAAGGATTAGGAATTCAACCATGTGAAGAAGAAATTAAATACCAAAATTGAATGAGCTCAAATGACAATGTACAAAGTAAGTCTTCACATGATGAGAATCTAGAAGATGAGGAGATGGAGGAAATACAAGATTATGATGATCTTAATGCAAATGCAAATTATGATGGAGACACTGAAGATCACACATTTTGTCCAAGAAAGAAAACAAAATTGCCACAATACTCAAAGAAAAGGGATACACAAGAAGTGGCATTGATCTTGATTATTATATGGAGAATGAAGAATGTAAATGGAGACGTTCAAGAAAGAAGAAATCAAAAATTCTCCATGGCTCTTGGAAAGCTCAAATGACTTACAAAATGAGAAACCAAGAAGCTTAAGCATGTGTTCAAGTGATGACAAATGCTCAAATGAAAATCACCGGTCCTCATCACTTGGTAAGAATGGAAAGGTATCAACTTCACTAATTTAATTCATGTTATTAATTATATGAGAAGTAAGTTTGATGCACTTGCTTGTGATCTTGTTGATGTTGCATCATGTCCGCTTGATAATATTTTACATGGAGACCTTAATACAAGAGTTTCATTTGCTTTATGTTTCTCCTGCTAAGGTATCTAAAATATGCAACATCACTAGACTAGATGATTCTTGTTCTTATTTCGATAACTCTCATGCGAATCATCCTACTTGTTTTAATTTTGATAATGTTGATCCATGCACACACTTTTGCCATTTGAAAGAACACATTGACATTGAAGGACCTTCACTAGAAGGTACCTAGTGTTTCTCAAAGTCTTGCAGGTTCAAAACGATAAAATATTCTCATTGAAGAGATGAACCGCAAGAAATGGAAAAAACAAGCTAAGACTTTAAAGTCATGTGTCAAGGACAACAAAAGTGTAGAGAGTTCATCAAAAAGCTCAAACTCATTCATCCAAGATGACTCTACGATAGATTACTCAAGGTGTCTCATTGGACTAATTGATGAGGAAGACCAACTTGCAATCCAAAGTCCAAAATCCTTGAGTAATGAGGTACAAAGCTTAATTTCAACTCTAAATAGTGATCATGTTAATGATGGTGATTTCTATTAGTTTTTAATTGATTTATTTGATGAGTTGAAGAAGATGGCTAAGAAGAATAGAACCATTTGTAAAGAACTTGCTTGCTCATTAAAGAAAGATCTTGTATGCAAGTAGAATATAATAAACTTCTTGCCTCTTATACTAAGATAGAAAATGAACAAGAGTTTGCATTTTTAATTGATGCCTTACCTCTTGAAAAACATGAATTGCTTGACAAAGTAAGCACTTTAGAATCTAAAATTGTTGAGTATGATCATATAAAACATAATCATAATGTGCTCAACTTGTTTAATGTTCAACGTGCTTCTAATGGCCTAACTTGTTTAGAACACAAACATACACACAAGTATGCTCAAGTTATCTCTTTAGATGCTAGAGCCACACATTCCACCGTGCTTAATACAACTTTCTCATATTGTGGAAGATGTGGTCATCATACAAATCGTTGCATCAATAAGAGAAGAATTGAAAGAGGGGCCAAATCTTTTTGGGTTGTAAAATGTCCTAGCACTAGCTTCCAAGGACCCAAAAAAGTATGGGTACCAAAATTATCTTTGTGTATAGGTACAAAAGACAAGGACAATGTGGATGAAGTATCAAAGAATATTTCTCACTCAAAGCATCCTCTTATGTAAAGGAGAGTAAACCTCCTCGTTTATTTCGTGTTGTTAAGTTTGTTTCTTTACCTTGCTCATATTTCTTTACTTGTTTTAGTTATATGCATATCTCACTATGCGTATCTTCCTTTAGCATGTAGTGTGCATTTTTCTTTACATTAATTAGATGTATGAAATGATGGGGCTCGAAAGCTTTGATTTCGATAAAAACGTCATATTTCGGGTTTTCATGAAGTGAGGATGGATGGTGTTGATTTTTGGGCTTCCATGATTGATCTAGTTATGAGGTTGAAGAAAAGGGGTTGATATAATATGGTTAAACAAGACTAGAGGAGAACTAAAATATTTTTCATAAAAAAGGGGATTGCGGACGAATACATCGTCCGCCCCTTCGTCCAGCCTATCGTCCGTACACATTAACCACGTTACTTCCTTCCTACGGACGAACCCGTAGACGAATGGTTTGTCCGCAGGTCATGATTTCCAAGCTTTTAATTAAAAAAATATCAGATTATCCTCATTCCTCTCAACTCAAAGAAATCATCTTCTCTTCCTCTCCCTCCACAAACGAAACCCCAACCAAAATTTCTCAAAATTCTCCCACAAATCACTCTCAAATCCAAATATTTCAACAAATATCATCCCTCCCTTTGATTTCTCACCTATTAAAACTCTCTAATTTAAATTTACTCTCAATTCTTAATGGCCCCAAAAGGAAAAATTCTTACAAGAGGAAGTTCCTCAAGAACAACTATTGGAAGGGTAGGGGCACATTTGTTGAAGATCAAAGTGATTATATTACCAAATTCATATCATCGTAAACGGAGGAACTATACGACAATTTGATTACTAGACCCGCTTGGGAAGACAAAATATCATCGGGTAAGAAAGTTATTGTTGGTGATTTAGTTGGTTTTGAATGGGTAATTGAGAAATTCTTGATTCAAGGGTGGAATAATTTACTAAATATTGATGTTCCTATATTCCCTACCCTTATTTGCGAATTCTATGCTAATACTTCCTTTTCCCCCGATTATTCAAATCTATCAACAAGAGTGAATTCACAAGAAATTATCATCACCCCATCTATCATAAATTCTCTTTTCAATCTAGCTAACGAGGGTATTAAATGGCGTGGATCGGGTCAAGGGTGGCCTAGGCACCATTTCAATTTGAATACATTCCGAGAGCTATGCCAACCTGGAAAGGTGTATAATAGGATAACCGATGCTACCTCTAGTGCTTTTATTCCTAATCATCGGGTCTTTTTCTCCCTCAAGGCTATAGAACCCAATTCACTTATATATCCACGTTTATCATCTTCAACATGATACGAGATGTGAAGATAAATCTTGGAGATGTTATTTGGTGTGAAATGAAGAGTGCCAAAGATAGAAAATTCTCGAACTTACCTTATGGAAAAATCATCACTCTTTTACTTGGTAATCTTCGCATCCACTTAGAGCTTTGTTTGGAAAAAGTTATTAAAGATGAATTTAATCGGTCCAACTTAAACAAGATGAAGTTAGGTGTTGAGAGAGGACAACATGTTGAGGACGTTGAGGATATTGGAATGGGAATCGAAATGGATGATGATGATGAAGACGACATCGCTAATGAAAGAAGTCCAAATATAAGCATGATCTATCAAATGTGGATGAAGCCATTAGCTTACTCGAAGTTTGTCAAGCCGATTCCTATACATGAAGATCTTGCTAGGATTATGGCTAAGCAACAAGGTTTGGATCGAAAATGGGTTCAATTCATCAATTCCTTCAAAGATTTAAATCCCAAGCCTCCTCAAGTCATGGTATGAATGTTGATAATGATGAAGATGAGGAAAACAATGAAGATAAGGATGAGAAAAATGTTGATGATGGTGGAAATGAACATGAAGCCTAGTGGCCTTGATCATTAGGATATCATATATAATAGGAATTCATTTCATCTCTATGTTATTTTTTGATTTCATGTATTTTGTGTTTCTCTTTATCTTCATTTTGGATTGTATGGATGTTTAACTCTAGTTTAACTTTAACTTTCTCTATATTCTTGGTTTTATATTGATTATTGTTTTGTCTTGAAAAGGTTGTTGCTTGTTTTGACATTGTTTGTGTATATTAGTTCATATCTCACCTCCTTGTAGTTTGGTAGCACTTGCTTTGTGGTGCTTTTTGGCTTGTTTGTATTTCCTATAGTGATACCAACTCCATGGAGCAAAAGGAATCCTCAACTCAAGAAGAAGTTCAAATCAACCGATCATGACAAATGATCATGAAAGATGATGAAGATAAAAATGAACAAGAAGGAAAAGATGATTAGGGTGTAGAAATTAGAGACAATGAAGATTCTCCACCAAATAATGATTAATAAGATTTGAGAATATCAAAGAACCTTATTGAAGAAAATCATAGTTCAAGAAACAAACCTTCAACTCAATGAGAAATCTCTAAACTCAATCTCTTTAATTTTCTTGTATTTTCCTTATTTATATATTCTTCCCTTCTTTGTTATCCTTTGTGTACCCTTTGCATAAGCTTTTGTTGTCCATACTTTTCCTTTCTCTTGTTAATTTCTTATGTTAAAAGGGACACATTGATGTTTATAATATGTTTCTCTTTATTGTTTTGATTTTATGAGCATGTTACGTTAGTGAGCTTTATGTCTTGATCCTTGCTATGAAAGATCATTTTGAACTTCCTCCCCTCTAATCTTCTTGCAATATGATTTTGGGGAGATTTTTGATGCTGTGTCGTACTTTAACTTGAATTTTATAGCATTTGGGGACTGATTTGTTGTTTATATTCATATCTTAAGCATGTGTCTATTTGGTTGATCGCCTAGAAGCTTAAAAATGTTGTATGAACTATGTGTGTGGCATTGACTATGCATGTTATGTGCCTTGGCTTCTTTGGATTGGATATTATATTGAAAAATTGCAAGTTTATTTGTTTTCTACAATTAGTCCGGTCGACCAGAAAGGGTACCTCGGTAGACCACAGTATCTCGGTCGACCAGAGGCCATCATGCGGTTGACCGGAGCAGTCAACATTGCGCAATATTCATACTTCATTCTATATATTTTGTAAGTTTTATTGCCTTTTCATATAGGCACATCTTTACGGGGAGCATCTACATGTTTATATCCTTTACCCCCCCCCCCCATTTATGTGATGAATGCTTACTACTTAAGTTCTTACTTCATCACATCACTTGTTGACTTCTTTTCATCGGTTTAACTCTTTTAGCCAACTTGTGTAAGGTATTTAAGAGTTATATGTGTATCTCTTACATATACTCTCCTTTATATATTTAGAGATCTTTTCTTAATCTTCTTATCCTTTTTATCTCATATATATGGTTTTTGGTTAGTCTTGTTTTAAGAGTTATTGAACTAAACTAACCATCAGCTTGTAGAGGAATTTTCTTTAAGTGTTATCCTACACTTCCTCTACTTTCTTAAGGTTGTGATACATGTACTTATCTTGTATTTTCATGATATCACTTCCATATATACTTTGCTAGCTATATTTTTAAACTTGTTTTCTTCTCAAATAACATTGTGTCTTTGATAAACGGGGAGAATGTGCTTAAAAGGTTTCATTCTTATATCTCCTTTGATTTTAAAGCTTAGGTTGATATTTCATTTTTGAAGCATATGACAGTCTTTATATTTATATGTCATTTTGGACTCTTCTTACTTTGAAATCAACCAAGCTTCTTCAAAATTTTATCCTTCTTCTTATTTTTTTTTTTTTGGTCTTTAGATTTGATCCTTAGTTTCATCATTTATCAATCTTTTAGACCATAAAGCTTCTCCATACTTCAACCTAAACCCCTCCTTAAAAAGATCTTCACTTTTTTATCCTTTGGATCTCTATTTTTACACAAAAAATTGGAGAAAATGCTTCTCTTTTTGGCGCTCTGATTAGCCTTTTGATTTTGACAAAAAAGGGGAGAAATTACAGCTTTTCAAATGTTTTAAGAAAAGTATATTCATAAAAGGATAAAGCTTAAGAACTTTCAAAATGGGAGAGATAAGGGATTCTTTAAAATAGAGGGAGTAGAATATTTTTTTTTTAAAACAACTACTTACCTAGAATCCGACATACCTTTATCTCATGCATGCATATTTATGTGCTTTAAGGATCTATCCTTTTATATATTTGTCCCATTTGCATCAATATTTTGTCATCATCAAAAAGGGGGAGATTGTAAGTCTTAAGGGCTAATGTGATCCATCTTGTTTTGATGATAACGAAACATTGATAGTTCTAATATTTATGTGTGAATGTTCTTATTGATAGGATCCGTACACTCACACCGACATTGATGGAAATGGTAAGATATCTCCTTGTGTACATCAAAGTAAACAAAATACAAACAAGAGGAAACTACACTTTGCAAGACTACATGACACAAGCTTGAAGTCAATCCACATGTCATGGATGTAGTTGTAAAGTCAAGAAGAAGGAAGATCAACACGGTTAAGAGCTACTCAATCCTACAAGTGTAAAATTAAGTGGTATGCTCCTTAACAAGAACAAGTGATGAAGTTCAATACTCTACTATTCAAGATTGCTATAGAACTTTACAACATAAAAAAAGATGTTGATCAAAGGCTTCAAGTCAAAACTTCAAGAAGATATACAACTACAAGACTTGAAGTCCTAGAAGATTAGTCGTGTTTAACATTGGTAATATCTTATGACTAATCTATTTTGAGAATTATCGTTAAAGCATATGAAGCTCTTGCATGTTTTTCAAAACAATGTTTTCATACTTGATTTGATATTAAAAAGGTTTGTCAAAATGTTTAACTAGCCATTTGATCTTAAACTTATTTGAAAAGAGTTGATTTAGGCAAAACTGGCTGTCGTGGAAGAAGCAAGGGAGAAATGCATCATCCGCAGCTCGCGAACGAAGTCGCGGATGATGCTTCGTCATAGGGTTCGTCCGCAGCAGCCACCAGATTTGACAAATAATAGCAAGTTCTTTAGCTTGATGTAAATGCAACGGCTCTTTCATCTTTAGACCGTTTTCTATGGTATAAAAAGACTTTGGTTCATTTTTCTAACTACTAAGAGAATACCCTACAAGTTGCAAACAATCCAAACATTTTGAAGAGGTAAATTCTTTCAATCTTACTCAAAATATTTCATTTTGAATTTGAGCTTCATATACATTCTCTTTCATTCTCAAAATTGCTTAGAGCTTTAAATTGTATATCCAATCCATTGAGGGATTTGTAAAAGTGAGCTAAAACTGTAAATCCTCAATTGTAAGAGGCTTTTTCCTATTCCCTTTGAGAGAACTAGTTCTTTGTGAGCTAGTAAAAAAGTTTTTTGTAAGCTTCACTCTTTCTGAGTGTTTCTAAAGTTCTATGTGTAGACAAAAGTCCTCTTTGTAAGGCAAGCATCTCATTGGTGAGATTATCTATTTGTGAGCTCAACATTCTTTGTGAGTGGAGTCTTCTTTGTGAAGCACAAGTCCTCATTTGTTGTGGTAATTGTCAAAGGTTGATCCCACCTTGCATTTGCTGCGAAGGGAACTTCATAGTGAAGTGTTGAAATCCTTAGGTGTGTCCTAAGGTAGTGGATGTAGTCTTCTATAACTCTACTCTTTACATTCAAGTTCTTATGTTATTCTTTGTTATTATTCTTTGCTTGAACTTGATTTGTATGAACTACATGGTGATCTTGAGTTAGTTGAATTACTTGATTTATAGTGTTACTTAGTTTTGATCATATGACTTATTGTGTTTGCTGTTACAAGCTTTGCATATAGAATACATGGCTTAGTTCCTTATAGAACATATTCACAAGTCTTTGTATTTCTATGTGTTGCATATAAACACATAAGTCATCTAGATAGCCTTCATAATTAACTCACCTTATATGCTTAATTAACATATTTGTTATTAAGGTGATTACTTAAGGCAAAGAAGTTTAGAAAAGCCGAAAAGTTTATAACCTATTTCACCCCCTCTTAGGTTCATACCCTATAAGGTATTTCAACATTTTCATGTTTGCACCTTTGGCAAACCTCAATAGTCTGATCTTAGCCTGAACTTGCTTCTGCATGGAAGGCCAGTATAAATTCTTCTTATGTCTGTGATAAGTGGCTTGTACTCCAGAATGTCCCCCAAGAGAAGAAGAATGAATGGATTCTATCAAGTTAGAACTTTAATTTCCATTATCCCCAACATAAATTCTTCCAGGGTAACTCAACAGTTCTTTTTCAAAGGTAAAATCAGTGACTATTTTGCCAAATCATAAGTGGACGTACCAGCACATTATTGTCCAAACTAGGACACACAAGAAGTACAACACATGGATTCGCTACAATCCCCCAAACGACGGGCTCAAGATTTAAGGATCCATTCTTACATTGTATCATCATCTACCACCATGGACTCCACAAAACCGTTACAGTCCCAATGATAGTCCACATCGGGTTAAGGCCTAAGAATCTCCACAACACATGATCTCCCGGGATCAACACAATTCACTTTTATAAATTAAATGAATCCTGCTAATCAGTTGGTCCTAGACAAGAGCTCAAATAGGGGCGACAACTCAATCGACCAAACCAAATAGACACCTAGACTATCAACCAATTAAGACAACTTAATGGCAACCAACAAGTAAATCAAACAATTACGCAAATACATCAAATATGGTTGTAAAATAACAATTAAATAATAGGAATACATTAAAGGATATTCAAGAATGATAATAACATACACAATTAACTAATTCCAACAACATGATATACGACACTAAGATGAGCCACCACATAAGATGCAACTGTTCATACTTAAAGTCGACGTATAAAAGACTGATTTCATGAGTTTTATATCATAAATTAGAGAGATGTAGGATCCTTACCTCTTACGAAATCAAAATACCTGAAAAGATGCACAATTTCTGAAATCCCAGAAAACAACCCGCTCCCGATGCTATAACTTCTCGCTCAGAACTCCGAATTGATTTCTATATACCCTTCTCAACTAACGTACCCCAATATAACAAAAAAACGTTATAACAATTAAATAGGCACGTAATCACATAATCACCCAAAATAAATTCATGCCTCCGAAATTAGTCATACAAAAATTAATTACAGGTTAATTAACACGTCAGCAAAAGTTTAGGGTATTAAATACTCCCCATTGCAAAAGATTCGTCCTCGAAACTTGTACTCCCTACAACATATATACTAGCACTCTCCCACTAAATGAAAAGGCTCTATATGCATCCATATAACAAGTATGGTACTATATGCAACCTATTAAATACAAGGAATATAATAACCACATAATCACTTAAATGTACCTATTGGTGTACCCGTGTCATCTCTCCCCCTTTGTTGAGGAAGAGTAAAGACCCAAGCATTAGGCTTAGCCACAGTGCCTCCACCATTTGGCGGTGACCCTAAAGTCTGACCTAAAACTGGTAATGGTGTCGTACACTCGCTACCATATACCCCATATTACCACACCTGAAACAAGCCCTATATATCTACCTGAAGTTTCCAATATGACTTCTTCCACATATATCACATACCCCTGCGGGTTTAGTAACATTTGATTCCCCCAATATTTGTCAAGTTTGTCCCGTCCTATCTCCTGGCCTAAAGGTGTTGGTTGGTCTCGAGGTGGGAGCAAACCTCTTCTAAGTCAGAGGATTAGTTGAGTTAGGACGAGAATCTTGTGACATAGCTGAAAAAGGCATATTCCTATCTGCACCGGTAGTTCAGAACTCTTCCTCAACATCCAAACTCCTTTCATACGCATCCATATAAGTAGTAAGACGGTACACTGACAATCTTAACCACCTACTAAATTGGGGAGATTATCCAATTAATTGGATAAATTTTAACCACCTACTAAAGTTTTATATATTATACAATGAGTATGGAGTAATTTCTCGTGGTCCTAATTTTAGTAATGTCTCCATTCTATAATATAAGTTGTTTAAAACCTGTAGTGAAAATTAAGAAAGTAAAAACAAAAGTACTTTGTTAGTAAAAGTATCAATATTACTCCCCTATATATAAATTGTATACCACTAGTTAGAGTACTATTTTAATTAAAAACACCTTATTTTTTCTTCCTTACTTTTAGTTAATGTCCTAAATGACTTATATTAATTAATGGAGAAGTACACAACTTGGGAGCAACGCAAGTTGTTCAACAGTGGAGCCGTTGCTCCGTCGCTCATCAAAAAAGTTAACTAGCGATATGATACAAACAAGGTTAGTGTGGTTCACTATTGGATTTACTACGGCTTCTGCAACATAGAACAATTAATCTTCAGACAAATGTGGGTCAATCGCAAAACCCTCTCCTCCCAAGTACTTTGATTTATAGCGAAGTCGTGAAGCATGCAGAATGGAGACACGCAATGCAATTAGAAATTGATGCCTTGGAAGCCAATCATACTTGAAAACTTGTTCCTCTTCCTCCAATGTCAAACCTATTGGTTGCAAATGGGTATATTAGATCAAGTATCTTGCTAGTGGCATCATTGAGCAGCTTAAAGCCCGTTTGATTGCAAAAGGTTTCAATCAGCAAGCCGGTATTGATTATCTTGAGACTTTTTCCCTGGTGGCTAAAATGACAACTGTTCGCATCCTTCTTGTCATTGCTGCTATACGTGGATGGTTTTTAGAGAAACTTGGCCTTAATAATGCATATATACACGGGGACCTTCTTGAAGATGTATACATGCAACCCCCTCCTAGTTTTTGTGCCCCTCTAGGTTATGTCTGCAGGCTCCAAATATCTCTATATGGTCTTAAGCAGGATGGCCGTCAGTGGAATAAGAAACTCACTACTGCTCTTTTTTCACAAGGTTTCTCTCAAGTTGTCAGTGATCCCAGTCTGTTTATTCGTTGATAGGGCACCTCATTCACTATCTTACTGGTCTATGTTGATGATGTAATTATTTCTGGTAATGATTCTGCTGCCATCTCTCCCATAAAACATTTCCTTAATGAGACATTCAAAATCGATGATCTTGGACCAGTTAAATATTTTCTTGGCTTGGAAATTGCTCAATCTTCCAAGGGGATAAACGTCTGTCAGCGAAAATATTTTCTAGAACTACTTGAACAAAGCGAATTTTTTGGTTGCAAACCGGCTAGCACTCCAATGGATTGTTCATACCAATGCTCAAAGGATGGTTCTCCACCTCTTTCTGACAATACCTCCTACCGTAGTCTCATTGGAACACTCTCTATCTCACTCATACACGGCCGAACATTTCTCACGTTGTCCAACAGTTATCTCAGTTTCTTGATCATCCATCCAAACTTCATCTTAATGCAGCATATAGAATTTTATGTTATCTCAAATGCTCCAAACGCTTGTTTTTCCTTTCACATCAGATCTTCGACCTTGTGCCTATTGCGACTCTGACTGGGCAGGTTGCTCCGACACTCGTCGTTCTACTACTAGGTTTTGTGTTTTTCTTGGGTCATCTTTAATATCTTGGAAGTCTAAAAAGAAGCATATTGTCTCCCGTAGTTCTTCAAAGGCATAATATCGCGCTCTTGCCACTACTACTTGTGAACTTCAATGGCTAAAATACCTTCTCCATGATCCTCTTATACCACATCCTCAAGCCATCCCTCTTTTTTGTGGCAACAAGAGTGCCTTATACATTACCACCAACCCTGCCTTCCATGAGCGCACAAAACACATTGAGATCGTTTGTCACATTCTTTGAGAAAATACGCAAACTGGACTTGTCAAACCTTTACTTATCCCTTCACATTCTCAACTTGCCGGCCTTTTCTCCAAGAGTCTTGCTTCTCCCCATTTTACATTTCTTATTCACTCTCTTGGCCTCCTTGATATTTGCTCTCCCAAGTCTAGTTTGAGGGAGCCTGTTACAAATATACCCTCCACATCAGATCCTAATCCACATCCTAATTACTTGTTTTGTACTGTATTGTACTACACTAATTTGTAGTACAAATATTAGTACAAATTATTTGTACAAATATGGTAGCAATGTACATTTTATAAAAATCAATACAAGCAATTATTTCCAAAATTTACATCTTATTCTTCACATATTTCTAAAAACTATAAAGATTGGATTGTATAGTGTCCTGTCTCGTAACGAAACACAATATTTCAGACTGTGACTCACATATCCTCTTAAAACCAATTCAATTTTTATGAAACTCTTAAGACAAAAATCTTTGAATGCACAATTAGTCGATCTTTACAACTGGCTGATAGTGTATTCAACCTTTTTACTGTATGTGATCTAACAAAACTTTTTAGTCATTTCTTTGAATTCTAGGTCAACCAATTTGGAAAAATCTGTTATGAGAACACAGAACATGTAAGTCAAAGTATGATATGATTTCCATCGCCAACCATTAATTTCATGGTTTAATGCCATATGATTATCTTACCTCCTTGCTAAGCCACCCTTTTGGTTGTCACTCCTTCACAGTAAATTCGAAAGCTTCTTCGTAATTCTGTACTAAATAAAGTAGGTTTCTTTTTAATTTTCTTCAATTTCTGGCATTGTTGGTAGGAGTAACGGGTAGTGAACCAGGTTGGCCGAAAATTGTATACTTCCAATTACACTATCTGCTTCTGGTTCTACTTCTTATAGAGTTGGTGACAGTTAGCCTCATGTGGATTATGTTGTAAGGAAACGTAAAGTCTTTCCTTGAGGAAATCAAAAGTTCCTTCTTGAGGAAATCAAAAGGTTTGGAACATTGTATCTTAATAATATGCTAGTTTAAGAGATTAGAGTTTTAATTTCCCTCATTATTGACCTTGATGGACGGTCCTAAAGATCTGAGATTCGGTCCTCTCTACCTATAAATACAAGTCTTTGTCCATCACAAAGGTTAACTAAAAGTATTTTACATACAACACATATTAAGTTTATAGGCAAAGAGAGAGAAATCGTGTTTTTCCATTTGTAACAGTTGATAGCATCAAAAGCTCTTTGCATCGAGATGTACTGAGGTATGTTTTAATATATATATATATATATATATATATATATATATATATATATATATATGATAATCATGTGATTCTAGATCTTAGGGTTCATGCATGTTATGTTTTATGTACATTTAACATGTGGTATCGGAGCGAGTTTAGAATGCATTATTATCCTTTAATGGATTTTATATAAATTGAAACATATTAGCATGTATATATCTACCTGTTAAAAAAAAAAAAAGCATGTATATATCTACTACTGCTTATATTTTGTAGCATATCTCGATCCAACTATTATGGCCTGCATGTATGCTTATTTAATTCCTCAATTATAACTTTGGCATGAATGTTTGATCGTGATTATGAAATTTAAATTCTGCAATTTTATTATGTAAAGCAGTTTTCGATCATTATGTAAATTTAAAAAAAAAATAATTTAAAACAGCTATTATTTTTTGCTAACAGTTGCTATATTACTTTGTAACATCTGTTATTTTTGTTTTCACTAACAGCTGTTATTTTCGCTAACAGTTGCTGTATTATTTTGTAACAACTGTTATTTTTAACAAACTAACAACTGTTATTTTTCACAAACTAACAACTGTTAATTTTCACTTATAGTTATATTATTTTGTAACAGTTGTTATTATGTTTTCACTAACAGTTATTCTATCACTTTTTGTAGCAGCTGTTTAACCTAATGTACTAGCTGTTTAACCTTTTACTAATAGTTGTTAAGTCTATTGCTTAAATCTGTTAGGTATTGTGTTAACAATTGTTTGCAATTATGTATATTAATTTTTGGTCATTTTATAAATACCATTGTAGACACTGGAAATTTACCAACCTAATTTTTCCAAGTATTATTATTTGGTCTGTCAAAGGTGAAATATTTAGGCCAATTAAATGCGGACAAGTGGCAAAGTTTTAGCCTTCGTCCAATCAAAATCCAATAAGTTGTCTAAACAAATGAAATTGTGCCACGTCACTCGTTGGAGAAGATTCGGCCAATCAAATTATTTCTATTTTCTTAATTTATATTAAGTTAGTTAGGAATATAATTAACTTAACAATTATTTATTAAATTATTAGAAATATCAAATTCAAATTTCAAGTGTGATCATGTTCACATTTCATCCTAAGTCTATAAATAGTGGCTAAGGGTGTTGATGAAGGAGAGGAAAATATTATCATTGGCAAGTAGCGAAGCTCTGACAACCAGAGGCTTTCACCAACCTGCTCTCAAATTCCCAAGTCAAATTCGCGGTCTTCTTCATCAAATCAGAGGGAGTTCCGCCGCCAAATTCGGAATTAAGCTTCAAAGCCCCGGGTTAAATCGACGAGAAGAATCAGTGGATCCAATTCTCAAATCGAGAATAATCCGGAGATTATAACTACATTTTAATCAATCTAAATTATCATTTTTTTCCGATTTACTTGTTTTGTTTGTTTATTTTACAAACGAGTATTTTGTGTGTACAGATTTTTGGCGTTCACGGTGGGACCTTCTCTGCCGCTCATCTCTTCTCGTCAAGAACAAATCACATCAATGGCTTCAAACAACAACACTGCCAAGGTTACTGGAAAATTTGCTGGAAAGAAAACTGCATCTTCCGGAGCAAGCATGGATTCGGTCATGCAAGATGTTTACACCGGACCAACTACTAGAAGGATGGTGAGAGCTCTTGCCTAAAAGGAAATACAAGGACAAATTGCTAATCGTCCTACTTTCAACTACACAAATCCGATCTTCAATGACACTGTTGCGCCTTTGGGAGCGGAAGGAGATGTTCATGCTACTCTGAATGCAGCTTTGTCGCTTCTAGATCAGAATTCTGCATCCAAAGGATTGACTCAAGATGATGATGATTCTTCGTCTGAGACTCCTCAAGTACCAAATTCAAGCATGTTCTGCCACGAGGCTTCATCTGCAACTTCGATCATGCCTGTTATGATGGCGGATGTATCACCCATTGAGGAACAGCTGACACACTTAGCAAAGGGCTCACAAAGCACTGTGAAAGACAAGAACTCACAATTGCTCAATTGCTGAATCGCCTTGATACTAACGCTGGAGAAGGTAGCCAAGCCACCTCAAAGCAATCTGATCTCCCAAAAGATGATGGGCATGAAAAGAACGCTCCAAAAGAACCTCCAACTGGTGGCAAAACTGCAGAACCAAAAGATGTGCATAATATCCAAATCTCTTCTGATGGATCAATCAAGGCAGACCAATTAAAGGACTTTATCATGGGCACGGTAAAAGACAAGTATGAAGGGAGCACGAAATCTTCTTCCGGATACATTAAGCCCTACACCAAGAGGATTGATGACATAAAGATGCCAGCAGGATATCAACCTCCTAAAGTCCAACATTTTGATGGGAAGGGAAACCCGAAGCAACATATTGCGCACTTTGTTGAGACATGCAACAATGCGGGCACGTATGGTGATCTTTTTGTCAAACTATTTGTTCGATCCCTCAAAGGAAATGCTTTTGATTGGCACACCGATTTGGCACCCGGATCCATGAATAGTTGGGAACAGCTAGAGACTGAGTTCTTGAATCGCTTTTATAGCACTCGTCGTATTGTAAGCATGCTGGATTTGAGCTATACTAAGCAGTGGGACAGTGAAAGTGTGATTGATTACATCAACCGATGGAGAAATCTAAGCTTGGATTGTAGAGATCGTCTTTGTGAAAAGTCTGCAATTGAGATGTGCATCCAAGGAATGCATTGGGGCCATGAATACATCCTCAAAGGCATTCAACCAAAGACATTTGAAGAACTGGCTACTCGTTCACATGATATAGAGATAAGTCTCAAGGAACACAAAAATCAAGGTGTGCCAGTTTCCGAACCACGTAAGAAAGAAAAGCAAGATATCAAGAAGGTGATCAAATCTTCTTCTGGAGCCAATGATTCCATGACGACAACTACTGCACCTGTCAAAATTTCTACCAAGGTGAATAAAAAGGCTACTGGGAATGTAGATGTCTCCCAAGATACTAGCAGAAAAAGATTGACATTGAAAGAAATGCAAGGCAAATTGTACCCCTTTCTAGATTCAGATATTCCAGAAATGTTTGATGAAATGTTGAGAGAAGAAATGATTGAGTTACCTGAAATGAAGAGACCGGAAGAAGCAGGACGGATTACAGATCCAAATTATTGTAAATATCACCGTCTTCTTGGCCATCCCATTGAGAAATGTTTCATATTCAAGGATAAAATCATGGAGTAGGCTCGTAAATGGCGTATTTTGCTTGAAGAAGAAAAAGCAACTGCAAATCAAACAAGCATTATTCATGGCTCACCTCAACCTGTAGCTGCGGTTGTTTCTTCTTCATAATTCATCACTATCAAGTTCAAGGAATTTGACCCTGTGACATTTGAAGTTGAATTTTGGCCTGATTATTAAGCCAAGGAAACCTCTTAATGCACTGTTGAGAATCTTGATACCATATCCGTAAGCAATGATGTAGGTGGATTTGATTCAAAAGGATGGACGTGATGCGGTACCAACCTCGGGGCTGCCCAACTCAAGGGAACGTGCATTCAGATACAAAGAGGACTCTAAATTACATCTAGGAATGTTGTACAAGTCAAACTCTTAAGTATCACAAGTGTACAACGAATGAACAGCTTTTCTACTGTTTGGTATAATGATCATATCTTTCGATATATGCATCCAATGAAGCTGATTCCAATTGCATATTAAAGATAAGAGGTAGATCTACAACTTCTATGAGGTCACAAGATCAGATTATGCCTTCTTGATATCCTAAATCGTCGTGCAAGTTGGCCCAACAATCTGTCCAGAATTGGGACGAATCTAAAAAGGGCATTTTAGTCTTTTTACACATTAAAGTCTATTCTAGCCTATTCTAGACTATTCTAGACTTTAATTACTTTCAGCATTGTTATTTTCCATTCTACCCGTGTAATAGCAAGTATTTGCTATAATAAAGGACATGTTGTCCATGTGTTAGTTAGTTGGTTAATAAGTGTCCTAATGCAACTAGGACTCTTCATAGATTTATTAGTTTGTTATGGATTAGCCTCAAGATAATAGGAACATGTGCCTATTATCTTGTTTAAGTGTTTTACTTGATAGCAAGTTGTTTTCCAAGAGTCCTACTTCTTCAAGGACTCTTTTATGCCTTTCCTTTTTAGTGCTGGAACCGAAATTCCCCTACTTAAAGAGCAATTTCGGCCACCTTTAACATTAAACTTGATATATTGATATTTTGATTAAGGTTATTCCTTTGATACTTGTTTATGAATTTCCGGTAGAACTTCATATTCTGAGTTACTGTATCAACTAGCATGTTTCTCTAGTTGTGGTGTTTCAGCCTTCATTGATACTTAGTCTACCCGGGGTTGTGTTGAGTATATTCCCATAAAACTATTTCGAGATAGAGAAAGATTTGCTAAAAAGCCGAACCTTGATATAAAACATCATGGTTTCGCATTAGGACGATACCACTGAAGGGATTCATGGGCGGAAACTCGTTCCAAACACCCATGAGTCCTCCCTTGAAGGATCCGCTCATACAAAACGAATCGGAAAATTACAAGAAAAGAATTACGTTTTGAGTTCAAGAATCGGATTCTTGAATGGAAGATGCTATCTTTATGGCTCGAATGCAACGATCACCTTGAGTCCTCCATTGCGGAATTACTCCCTACCGGTATCCACGCGACGAAACGGGCAGCGAGTGCTAGCTCTCCATTTTTCTGAGTTTTTGGAATTAGGGAGAAAAGGAGGCAGAACAAGAAATCTAATTTCTTATGGGTTTTGGTATTTCGGCTGAAAATCTCTAACCCTAGGGTTTCGGCCAAGAGTGGTTTATATAGGGTATGAGAGTTTGTTCCCATAACCAACTCTCACATCCTCAACTTCTCTCGGTAGTGGGAGTCTTTAACTCTCACGTCCCCTAGACTTCTGTTGGTAGTGGGAGTCTTTATCGGATAATAACTCCCACGTAATCCCAGCTATTAACCAAATACCGAAAATGCCCCTTATCTATAATTCGAATAATAACGCTTTATTATTCTCAGAAAAATAAATGTCAGATACAATGAACCTAGACACATTCTAGATTCATTGAATCTGGACATCTATGTGTGTGACCTTGTAGGTTCATCTCACAGTGGCAATGAAAACACACTTAGTAGTAGTATGTGTTCATAAATCACAAGCGGTCCCTAGCAGGACATTGTGACTACCCAAAGTGAATAAATTTATGGTGGAACCTAATATCAATCCACTATTTAATCCCTTTGTCTCGCGATATCCTAATTAAGCATAAGGCATGGTAGTCGTCACCCTTATTAAGCTTAATTGTATTTATGCTCGATCTCTAGGTAGACTGTTCCAACAAATATTATCTGATAACCACTTTATCAAATACATTTGAGCACGGCCATGCATTTAGACAGTCTTTCCATATCGAGGGGCCCATGGATATCTCTCTCTAATAAGAGAGGGACAAATTCCTTACAATGCCTCTCACATTCAAGCCATGATAGGACACTACATCCGATCATCAGTCGTATTGAGTACTCGATTAAAAGCAACGTACGACTGAGTCAAAACGTGGCTCCATTCATGCTAGAATCAATGGAGACATAAGGTCTAAGGATTCTAAAATAGTATTGAGGAAGTAATACTTATGACTAAGGACCATGAAGTATTACTTCTCTAACGGATCACGTCCAATACAATGTATCCTTATATATTGCATCTATGATATGATTTGTATTCATTACACATGACCAGTAAAACATGATCATCAATCATACATCATACTAGTTTTATTTCATTGTAAATAAGCATTACATAAAACTAGGGACAATTAGAATAGTAATTACATAAGCAAATGAGTTTTACTATCAAATCACGCATTTGATGTTCATAAGAAAAATTAACTATTCATATGAAATGCTCAAAAAGATATAAAACTTACATATGCTAATGGTCCTAGGGCACTACTAACAGGTAAAACGGAGAAAAAGTCATAAATCAAATAGTGGAAGTCCAACTGAGTAATGCAAAATGTTGAGAAGGATGGTCCCCAGAAGGATAGAAATCCAACCAAAGATTCATGCTGAAATGGTCAAACTCTCATCTGATCTAAAAAACCGACAACCTATTACACTAGGGGAGTTCTTTCCAAGAAGGCTTTTGAGTTCGATGTTGTCTCTTGTTTTGCTACACATGTAGAAAGGACATTGGTTTCGAGAATGCTTCTCCAAGGAAATCTCTCGAGGATGCTAGGCAATGTTTGGCCAATAAAGCATCAATCCCAAAAGTTGTAGCTTGTATGACTGCAATCTCTTTTAATGATGATGATCTGTGGCTAGGATCAAAACCTCATAATAAGACATTGTTCGTGACTTGCTATTCGCGAGAAAGAAAGGTGAATAGAATATTGATAGATGGAGGTTCTGCTGTTAATATTCTTCCTCTGCGTACGTTGAAAGCATTGGAAATTCCTGTGGAAGAACTGTCACAAAGTCGCCTTATGATTCAAGGATTTAATCAAGGAGGGCAAAGAGCACTTGGAACAGTAAGGCTGGATTTAGTCATGGATGAATTGACATCAAGCGTTCTTTTTCATGTCATTGATTCTAAAACCACCTACAACATGCTCTTAGGAAGGCTGTGGCTTCATGAAAATGGTGTCGTGCCATCCACTCTGCATCAATGTTTCAAATATGTTAGCAATGGTGTTATGAAAAAGGTGGTAGCTGATGATATGTTAGCAATGGTGTTATGAAAAAGGTGGTAGCTGATGATAAACCTTTTAGTGAAGCGATTCTCACATTGCGGATGCCAAATTCTACTTTCGTGGGAAAAATGTGACATTTGCAGAGGACCAATCAACAACGAAAATGGAGATTCCAAAGTTTAAGGAGTTGTTGCATGTGAAAGATGATAAGGCGGAAATTGATACAACATCGCCCGCTTCTTCTCAAGAAGGTTCTCTTGTTTTACGTTATATTCCAAAATCGATGAGAAAAAAGGGGTAATCCCCTCTTATTGAAGTCGAAGCACTGAAGGACCTCACTCTTCCATTGACTAAAATTGAAGCAATCAAGCAAGCAAAGCCAATATGGAAAGGGTTTGTGTACCCCGATGAAGGATTGAAGATGGAGCATGGCATGTTACCTTATGAAAGGACAAAAGAGGGCTTCGATCCGAATGCATATAAACTTCTTGCTAAGGCTGGATATGATCCTCAAAGTCCCAATACTTTGGGAAAGCTCATCCCTGAGATTGTTGATGCAAAGGTCCATGGCTTAAATGAAACTCAAAGAATGCTGAAAGAAAATGGTTATTCTGTTGAAAGTCCTCGTGCTGGTCTTGGATACAAACCATCTTCTCCTGTGCGCATTGTGATAAAAAAAAAAGCTAGCAATTGCTATATCTCCGTACAAGATGAAAACTCAAAGGATAATCGAAGGTCTGTCTTTGATCGATTGGGAAATGATGACTCCCGTTTTTCAGTATTTGATCGCTTAGGGCCTAAAAGGGTTAGGTCGACCAAAAAGCCTGTATGGAAAAGGCTTGGAGTGACAAAGAATCTCCAACAAAAGCAAAAGGTTGAATTATCTTCGGTCGGAAATGAATGTCGCTGCTTGATACCTTCAAGAATGAAGAGGAAAACTACACTTCTTGTGAAATGCGATGAGGTGTTGAAGGCTAAGTTGCATACAATCGTAGAGACCAACCCTAAGGAAGAAGATGAAGAAAGTGTTGGTTCATCTAATCACGTCACATTTTCACAGAATGCAACTCCTCGACCGGTTCTACGACGACGTGATCCAATCGCCGTTGAACTTCAAAGGTTAATCGCAACTGGTTACATCCAAGAGGGTATTAATCTGACTATCCAAAATATACAATGGGGTAGTAAAGGAATTCGAAGGCTTGTTGCAACTAACCCCACAAGGAATCCTACAAGAAGAGAAATCGATGAACGGGAAGATGATGAAGTTGTTGCATCTCACCATATTACCATTGTCGATGAAGAGTTTTGCAATGAGGAAGATGCCGAAGATGCCCATCCCGAGCTTGAAGAGGGTGTAAAAAGCACTGTAGATGAATTGAAAGAAATAAACTTGGGCACTGACGAAGACAAATGTCCAATCTTCATAAGTGCATTTCTGTCGCTAAAGGAAGAGCAATCTTATGTTCAACTCTTGCGTGAATTCAAAGATGTCTTTGCATGGACATATAAAGAAATGCTAGGTCTAGATCCAAAAGTTGATGTCCACCATTTGGCCGTGAAGCGAGGGGCAAGGCCAATAAAACAAACTCAAATGAGATTTCGCTCTGAATTGATTCCACAGATTGAAACAGAAGTCAACAAGTTGATTGAAGCTGGATTCATCTGTGAAGTTAAGTACCCCACATGAATTTCCAATATTGTGCATGTGAGAAAGAAGAATGGACAACTTCGAGTCTGCGTTGACTTCAGAGATCTGAATAACGCATGCCCCAAAGATGATTTTCCACTTCCAATCACTGAGATAATGGTCGATGCGACAACGGAACATGAGGCATTGTCATTCATGGATGGTTCGTCTGGTTATAATCAAATACGCATGGCGCCGAAGGATGAAGAACTCACCGCCTTCCGCACACCTAAGGGCATTTATTGCTACAAAGTGATGCCATTTGGGTTGAAAAAGGCAGGTGCAACATACCATAGGGCCTTGCAAAATATTTTTGACCACATGCTCCACAAAATGGTTGAGTGCTATGTTGATGACTTGGTGGTGAAATCACGTGAATGGAAAGATCATCTGGGGCACCTAAGAAGGGTTTTTGAACGACTTCGTCTCCATCAACTGAAGATGAATCCTTTGAAGTGTGCATTTGGAGTCACCTCTGGGAAGTTCTTGGGCTTCATTGTGCGTAAGCGAGGCATTGAGATTGATCAAGCCAAAATTGACGCCATACTAAAGATGCATGAGCCGCGTACTATGAGCGAAGTAAGAAGTCTCCAAGGAAGATTGGCGTATCTCCGACGATTCATTTCAAATCTCGCTGGAAGATGCCAGTCTTTTAGTTGCTTGATGAGAAAAGGAGTGCCATTTAAATGGGATGATTCCTGCAACAATGCATTAAAAAGTATAAAATCTTACCTGACAAAGCCCCCTGTTTTGGCTGCGCCCGTACATGGAAAGCCGCTACTGTTATACATTGCTGCACAAGAAAGTTCTGTAGGAGCCTTGCTCGCTCAAGAAAACGAAAAGGGTAAGGAAAATGCATTGTATTATTTAAGCATGATGATGATTCCGAATGAGAATATTAGCCAATAGAGAAACTATGCTTGGCCCTTATCTCTGTGATACAAAAATTGAAGCATTACTTCCAAGCTCACACAGTTCGTCTTATCTCTAAAGCAAATCCAATCAAATATGTCATGACGAAACCTGTGTTATCTGATCGTTTGGCAAGGTGGTATCTACAATTGCAACAGTTTGAAATTGTGTACATCCCTTAAAAGGCTGTGAAAGAGCAAGTTCTTGCTGACTTCTTGGCTGATTATCCTATACCTGCAGAATGGGAATTGTATGCTGATTTTCCAGACGAAGACGTGCTTGTAGTTGAAATCTTACCCCCATGGAAGATGTATTTTGATGGTGCTACTCATCAAGGTGGTGCTGGGGATGGAATAGTCTTCGTCACTTCTGAAGGTGACGTACTGCCATATTCATTCACCTTGACCCAATAGTGTTTGAATAATATTGCTGAGTATCAAGCTCTTATCTTGGGATTGGAAGTGGCCGTTGATTTTAAGCAGTAGCAACTTAAGATCTTTGGGGACTCTAAACTGGTCGTTAATCAAGTTCTCGACATATATAAAGTGAAGAAACCAGAATTGCTTCCTTATTGCAAGTATGCCAAATTGTTGATGAACTGGTTAGGCGATGTAGAGATAGATCATATTCCGAGGAGTGAAAATAAACAAGCTGATGCCTTGGCCAAACTTGCCTCTACTCTTTCTTTCCTAGGTTCACAAACTCAAGTCTCGATTTGTCAAAGTTGGATTGACCCACTTCTGTTTGAAGACGAAGAAGAAGAAGAGGAGCAAGAGGAAGAACACGAGTCTAAAGCTATTTCTGTTCGTGACATTGAAAAAGAAGATTGGCGCAAACCATTGATTGACTACCTGTATTATTACATCTTGCCTGAGGAGCCGTGAAAAAGAAGTGATGTTCGTCGTCGTGCTCCAAGTTTCCTTTACTACAAGCATACACTCAATCGACAATCATTTGAAGGTGTTCTCTTGCGTTGTTTGGGAGATGAAGAAACTATGAAGGCATTAGAAGAAGCTCATTCTGCATTTGTGGTGCTCATCAATCTGGACCAAAGCTTCATTTTCGAATCAAAAGGATGGGATATTATTGGCCTACAATGGTGAAGGATTGCTTGGATTATTCTCGTTGATACCAAGCTTGTCAATTTCTTGCAAATTATATTCATCAACCACCCGAACCGTTGCATCCAACTGTTGCTTCATGGCATTTGATGCTTGGCGACTTGACATAGTTGGACCATTGCCAAAGTCTTCCAGTGGACATATATTCATATTGGCAGCAACTGATTACTTCTCAAAGTGGGCTGAAGCTGTGGCGCTGAGGGAAGTCAAGAAGGAAAATGTTGTTGATTTCATTCGCAACATATAATATTTCGCTACGGAGTGCCAAGATACATCATTACTGATAATGGGAAGTCTTTCTGCAACAGTCTAATGAAAATGCTCTGCGAGAAGTTTAGCTTTAAGCAATACAACTCATCGATGTACTATGCTGCGGCAAATGGTTTGGCTGAAGCATTCAACAAAACTCTCTACAACTTGCTGAAGAAAGTAATTGATAAGTCTATGAGAGATTGGCATTTAAAGATGGGAGAAGCTTTGTGGGCTTACCGTACAACATTCCGAACTCCCACTCAAGCTACTCTGTACGCATTGGTATATGGTGTTGAAGTCGTTCTTCCACTGGAGCGTCAAATACCTTCGTTAAGGATACTTGTCCAAGAAGGGCTCACTGAGGAGGAAAACGTTCGTTTGCGCCTTGAAGAGCTGTAGGCTTTGGATGAGAAAAGATTGGAAGCTCAACAACGTTTGGAGTGTTATCAATCTCTACTCTCTAAAGCTTTTAACAGGAAATTTCGTCCACGTTCTTTCCAACTTGGTGATATGGTACTGGTTGTTCGAAGACCAATCATCTTTCCTCAAAAGATCAAGAAATTTACACCAAAGTAGGATGGCCCGTATGTAGTGCAAGAAGTCTTCACAAATGGTTCCTACAAGCTTGTTGACAAATATGGTTTGAAAGTTGGACCCATTAATGGAAAGTTCTTGAAACGATACTACGCGTGAAAAGCAAATTGCTCCTTGATTGTACGCGCCTAAACTGCAAGGTTACTCCTGGCCCGCATGAGTATAAACTATGAAAGGCAACCACCAAAGGTGTAGTATGTGGTTAAATTGCTGAAACATCCCCAACAAGTCCAAGTTGACAAAACGGATACTCCTGGCCCGCACGAGTATAAACTGTGTACGACCCCCTCTCCAAATAATGATTCACTTCATTTTGAACTACGGTTGACTTGATTCCTTTTGGGATACGTAGGCATCTTAGAAATTCATTTCTGAGTTCAGTCATAACAATTAAACATTCATGGTGCTTCTTGTTAGAAAAAAATAATTTGCAAGTTGTATCGAAGATGAAAATAACAAAAATTGACAAGTCATGTTTGATCAAGAATCAAGTGCAAAACAAATGGCAATGAAAATGTTATTATGTTTCTCAAGTTCAGTAAGCATGTGGTACAATGAGAATCCTATCAAATCCTAAACTTGTAATTGACCAGTTCAGATAGACTTGCTTCCAAGACACTCTCAATTTGTTCCAAGTCCTGGATAACTTCATCAGATTGGAAAAAAGTACTCTCAATAGCAGAAATTTCTTCCTTCTTCGAGACTGCCTCTGTTTGAACCTTCTTCACTTTCTCTTGACTGTGCTCAATAGAGGATTGAACATGCTTCTTTTGCTTCTCCAAGTCTCTCAACTGCATTTCAAGTACCTTTTGCTCATCTTCAATAGTGTTAAGTTCTGCAGTCAACGTGGTTAGCTGAGTGGTTTCGGCTTCCTCACTTGCTGTGATATCCCCAAGTTGTTCTTTGGCGCTAGAAAGAGATGCAAGATACGCGTCCCATGTCATCATATCACTTGTTTCAGACCTTGATGAATCATATTGACGAGCCTTCTCAAAGAGGTCACGAAACATCGCTTCTACAGGTGCAATATCTATAGAAGTCATCTTCTTCATTTTCGCTATAATTACATCAACTTCCCCGTCAACAGAAGAAATAAAGTCAATGGGAGTGTGGGAAATTTTATCTGTCACCCTCTTCCATAAAAATTGAAGAAAATAAAGATGAGATTCTCTGATCAAATTGGCCCCATGAAACTTGGAAACAGCAATAGCAGGGGACTCTTTAGAAGACTTTGCTTTCTCATGGGATGAAGTCAATGCATTCGGGGCTGTTTGTTTGACCGGTACTGCTATAGGACCACTAACTGATGACGGAACAAAATCTGGGCTCTGTCCTGTGTCACCATCACTCTCACATAGGTCCATAACATCTTCATTTTGCGTGCTTTCACCACCAAAGGGGGCAAATTCTTCCAAGTTCTGAGGAACTTCAAGTGCGTCCAACTAAAAAGATGGAACAAATGTTAGTTCATGTTTGAATGTTTTCTATAAAAAAAATAAAAATAAAAAAAAAGTCAAGGAAATGCACTTACATGAGCAACCAAATCCTGGAGTGGCATAGTAGAGCTAGGAACACCCCTAAAAAAACCAGAAGAAAACGTATCATCTTCTAAAATTCTCTTCCTTTTGGGAGGCCGGTTCCAAGGATGATATAGTTCAGCATCGGTATTACTTCCACTAGATCGAGATACATGAGTAGGTGCCCCCGAAGAACTCGCACTCTTAGATGGAAGTTTTGGTGCCTCAGGGATATGTAAAGATGTCTTGTGCGGCTGAGAGACAACTATATCTTTAGACGAACCCCCGACCTCAACAATAGATGGAGGCCTCTTGGAATTTATGGGTTTCACAATGAACATGCTTTTTGAGTTCCTATATGACTTCGAACTCCACCAAACCTCATACTCCTTAGTGGAAAGTGGACTTGCGAACCAAGATAACACGGTCAACTTAGACCTCGTCTCAAGACAAACAAAGGATTCCCATAGTCTGATCACATCTTCAAGGGTGGCGGAATAAAACCTCTCTCTAACAATACCAGGAACATCTTGACAATATCCAAACTGCCGGGAAAATCTGTGTGGACTATAAGGCTCAGTCAAATAAATATTGTCACGACGGTGGGTTAAGATATTGGAGCGAATGCTAACAAGATAATCCGACCACTATGAAGAGAGATTCCCATGATCGGCCAAAGTCCTCTCGTCTATTTCTGCAAAGCTGCGAAAATCCAAATGCGAGATTCTTACTTTCGGGAAAACAAGCTGTGCTTCAGAAACCTCGAGATATTTGGACATTTTCTCTCCACGAAATTTTGTCATTTCAGCTTCCGCGATATAGCCTAGATGAGCAAAGTGGGTGTCAAAGTGTTGAGCAATCCATCCGTGGACATAATAAACGGGAAATACGGCTCGACAACTCTTCAACGATGAGGCTTGCACAACTTTGTTCAAACCATTATAGATACTTGCTAGAACAGGTATAGCAAGAGAGAACTTCTCGCCTATTGCCATGCAACTCGCCACTTTGAAAACACTAGGACGAATATGGCCAGCCTCTCCACCGGGAAGAAGAAACTTGCAAATCCAGCAGGATAAGAATGCAGCCAAGTACGTTTCTTCTCTCGAAATATTCGGAGTATTGAGGATATTCAATGGTTCATCTTCTCCTTTGATCCTCGTCGAATCTTGGTTTTGAGGACTGAAGTAAGTGGAGTTATAAATATGGGTCGGTTTCGATGAAAGCTTCTTTCTATTCTTTCTTGGAAGGGGTGATGCATATATTATGGGCCCTTTAAACCAAAAACGAATCCAAGTATCGAAAGATACTCCATAAGGATCACCTTGAGCTAGTCGGGCAAATGCAAAGAAAAGATACTTACAACTCAATGGGAGAAAGCATTTTCCTTCATCATCTATGTCATAAAGCTCCTTGGCAGAAGGGATAACTTCATCAAAGAAGGTGCCCCGGACCGAAAGACCCCCAAACGAGCGTAAGTCCCAAAGTGAAATAGACATTTCTCCAATTGAGGTGTGCAATGTATTTGTGGAATGACACCAAAGCTCACAAAAGGCACGCATCACACTTTCACAACAGTCATACGTGCATAAAGAGGCTTTTACGGCGGCATCAATCTTTACTTTAGAAAGAACACCATGGTGCTTTGAAATCACATCTTCAGCCCATTCCCAATAACTTCTTGTGTACAACGACTCGCCAAAAGCTGAGGAAGAAACATCCCAAATGGTCTTATCAACATTGCAGTGAGAAAAAGGGAGATAAAAGTTGTTAGAGTTCTTCTTTGTATCGTGAGTAGAATTGACCATGTGTTTTTTGATGATGAAGTCCATTGAGGAAGATGTAGATCCTCCAGGTCAACAGGTGTTCGCTCTACAGGAAATGCCCAGTCACCGCCGGATAAGTCTTTAAAGTTAAGGCCTTTGTGCTAGATCCTCTACGATAGTCAGCAATGAAGATACTTGGATATGTCTTATCACGATCTTTGATCTCCATTTCAGCAGCTATGTGTTGAAAAACTCGAAGGTTCCAAAACCTCTGGGCGCCGAGTTTTATCCCCGATTTCAAAGGCGTAGCTATGTGTTGGAAAAAAAATTGAACATACGAAGTTTGATTAATTTTCTGACGCCACAATTTTATCTTACAGGAGAAATTAAGCAGTCCAGGAACGATTGCTTATATACTGAAATACATACCGTAGTTGCAAAAGGAATTGGAATCACTGCAACAGAAAAAGAAAATTATTCAGCAAGAAACAAATGGCAAAGCAATAAAAAAAATACTATTAAAAACTAATACTATTTAAATATTATATATATGCCCAAAACAAATGCTCTAAAAAAAATCCGTTCCATCCTTACTGTTATTTTTTTTTTTTTTTTTTTTGCGGCTAAAAGCTTCAATTTCTTATTTCCCCCTTAGCTCCTTAAAGCCTCTCCAGTAGCAAAGACTAGTATTTTCTAATCCTAATCCATTATTTATTAGGCAAATTGGTATAAATAGTCCCTAAACAATTTACCAGCAGAGCTAAAGTCCCGAAACTTTTTTTTTTGGTTTTAAAATCCTCAAACAATTTATATTTGGTGGTTAAGGTCCTTCCGTCAAACACTTTACAGTCAACATGAATTTATGGAAAAAAAGTTAGTCAAATAAAAATCTTGAAGGGGTAGTTATGGTATTTTGCACATCATTTTCTTCTTCAATCTCTAGCCATCCCCACCCCACCCCAGCAACTATTCCCTCACCACTCTCTCCGACCTCCGCCAGTATCATGGCCGACCACCGCCGGAGTCTAAGAGACTCCTCCGCCATCAACAATAGCCCAATTCTTGATCCCCCAATTAATCGATTAAGAATTTTATGCAAAAATAGCAGAGTGATAAACACCAATCTCCGTCTTTGGTGGTTCCTCCTCTTCAGCCACCGCACCCTGAACAGGTAATTAGAATTAGTATATGACAGTCACGAACATTCAATTACATTCTCCAGAAAGCAAATTCTTCCTTTTCTTTATTACAATTGGCAGATTCATTATTGGCTCTCCATCAGCTAAATTCAACCATCTCAAACAATTCTTTTTCAATACCACCTCAACCCCTCAAAAGAAAATGTAAGAAAGAAACAAATCCATGCTCAAAATGATTACTTTCATGACTAACTGTAGGAATCCCAAATGACAAAACTGAAAATCTGAGATGGGTTCATTAATTAACCAAAAAAAAAAACAAACAGAAATTTCATAAAATAGACCAAAAAGAACCTGTCTTGGAATGATGAAAATATTGTAATTGACGAGGTGGGGGTGGGGTGTGTCAGGGACTTTATCTCTGGAAAATAAGAAGAGAAGAACTTACATCGCCGGAGAAGACGCGGGCCACGCCGGGAGGAAGGGAACAGCTGCGAAGCAGCGCCGGTAAAAGGGAAACGAGCAGCGGCGAGTGAGGGAGATCGGTTAGGCCAAAAAAAGAAAATCATAATTCCCAATTTACTAATAATAACAAAACCCATTTTCAATTTCATGCTTCTTCTTCAGTTTCCACTGCAAAACCATGGCCAATTTTACCCTCTTACCTTCCATGGTCTCAGAATCGTAACATTCCACTGCAAAACCATGGCCAATTAAAGATGGAGCTTTTGAGATTCTTGAGGTGAATGAGAAGTCTTCTTCTAGGTTTGGAGGAAAGAAGAAGCTTGTGGATAATGGATTCTTGGATAATTATTTGGGTGGTGGGATTTAGAATAATGAAGAAGGGGGAAAGGGAAGAAGGAAAGAAAGAAACTGAGGAGGAGGGGGAGTGGTGCAGTGGCGGTGGGGAAGGGGGAGGAAGAAGGGTTACGGGGTGGGCTGGGATGGGGTGGGGTGGGGATGGCTAGAGATTGAAGAAGAAAATGATGTGCAAAATACCATAACTACCCCTTCAAGATTTTTATTTGACTAACTTTTTTTCCATAAATTCATGTTGACTGTAAAGTGTTTGACGGAAGGACCTTAACCACCAAATATAAATTGTTTGAGGATTTTAAAACCAAAAAAAAAAGTTTCGGGACTTTAGCTCTGCCGGTAAATTGTTTAGGGACTATTTATACCAATTTGCCTATTTATTAAAGATAGATTCTAACTCTTGATTGATTCTTTTGATCTGAGCTTCCCCATATACATGTCAGATCAGTCTTCTTCTCCCCTTTCCCCCTTCTAATCTTGTCTCTTTTTTTTTTTTGGGTTTATATTATTGTTGCTGAAAACCATTCATATTTAAAGAAATCTCATCTGTTTGCATTGGATTCTAATTGCTTCTTTCTTGATTTGAAATTGATTAAGATGCTCGGAGAAATGGGTTTTCCTTTGAAGATTCAAATGGTGGTTGTTTCAGTTTCTTGGCAACCTTCTAATTTGCTAAAGTTTTGGACTTGGGAAGACGGGTAGAGGGAGAGGAAATGGTAAAAAACAATCTAGTATTGCTGCTCAAGATGATGCTGAAAGTGGTGAGGAAGAAAGAATACCTGTCCGGAGAAGAGGAAGGCCTCAGAAGCCATTGAAGGACAAAGTCAATCAAAAGGAAGAGCTGCTCCCGAACGGTGCCGAAAAATGCAGGCAGATGAGGTCAGAAGAGGAGAATTGGAAGTATGTTTGTGGTGTAACAATCATCAGATTGACTCTTTCTTTTATAGACTTCTTGGTGATAAATCTGATAAACAAAGTGTGTTAAAGTATGATTGATCATGATCTCTTATGATTCAAATATCAGCATTATCTAAGGGATAAAATTTTCAAAAAGTCTATCTATAATTAATTTTGAGTTGGCATGAAAAAGGGATGTCTGGATGCCTTATTTCATTTGGGATGAAATCTCATAGCTTAATGGTGATGTATCCAAATTGGAGCAATGCGCGGATGCCTTATTTCATGGGAAGCCACTGTATATAATCATAGGCATGAAAAAGGGGATCAATCTATGAGATTCTATCCAATCCTTATGAAAATCATAATTAAGGATAAGCAATGGTCAAGAGATATTTTGTTCTTTTGATATGCTTGAAATCCATGAAGGAGTTTTCATGCACCAGGGATATGCACCAACGAATGAGTTTTCATACACTAACGTTCAACCAAAGAATAGTGTTAGAAAAAAATTCCAAGATATTGATGGTTAATCAAAAAGGTCCGACAAATTAAATAAATCCAGTTGAAACTTGTCCAGTCAAGACATCTTCCTTGGTTCAAGCTACACTTTGGACAAGTTTCAAGGGGGCAATTTGTAGACACTGGAAATTTACCAACCTAATTTTTCCAAGTATTATTATTTGGTCTATCAAAGGTGAAATATTTGGACCAATTCCGTCACTATTCGGTCGCCCTTTAGCTTAATAGCGACCGAATAGCGACGGATTTAGTAAAAACTTATAAATCCGAAAACCGACATCGTTCTAAATGTGAGTACGAACTAATATGAATATTTTAGTAATTATTTTTTTTTTATTAATAATCAATTAATAAAATTTTAACTCCATTACTTAATGATTCACATAAATGCACACACAAATGTATTACTTGAATTGTTCTGCTTTGAGTATATATCGGTATTTTATAAATCGGGACTGAAAACTCATTCGATGAGTAGATCGATGAGTATTTTATACCGCCATCTGCGTAGCGCAGATTCGTCGTTCCGCTGACCTAAGACTTTGTATATGTATTTTTCCTATTTTAGTTACTATTAGGTAAAATGTTTCTATATATCCTTAAAAACCCCGCTATTTTATAAAAAACGGAAATCGGGAAAATAATAGCGACCAAATAGCGGCGGAATTGGAAAATAATAGCGACCTAATTTCGGTCGTTATTCGGTCGTTATTCCGTCGGTATATTTTCCGTCGGTAATCCGTCGTTAAAGTCCATCGGTATTCGGTCGTTAACGAAAATAAAATGACGTCGTTTTGTGTCCTTCATTTATTACTATACAAATAAACACCGTTATGTATTCCGTCGGTATTCGGTCGTTAACTTCCTTCAGTATTCAGTCGTTATATATTCCGTCGGTAAACGGTCGTTAATATCCGTCGGTATTCGGTCGTTAAGGGTGAACAAACCGACGACGTTTCAATTTGGTCAACGAGACCGATGTGGCCGACGGATGAGCGACGGAATAAGGACCGATTTTTTTTCGGTTTCTATTCGGTCGGTATTCCGTCGTTAAATTTGTGACCGAAAATTTCGGTCGCTATTTAACTGTTTTCTTGTAGTGACGTGACAAGTTTGGATATTCATTTGAAGTAAGAAATGGCAATTTCAGTTCATTTAAAAATTCTAGCATTATTGGTTCTGGAATTTTAATTGATGGATTTTATATACTTCATCTTAAATATCAAGTTATTGAAACCCATCTGACCTTGAATGATGAAGGAACACAACGCAAGTCATCCAAAAAGGACTCTTACTCATTGTGGCATAAAAGACTAGGTCATATATCTAGTGAAAGAATCAAACGATTAGTAAAAGATGGTGTCCTTCCGAACCTAGATTTTACTAACATTACAGCATGTGTTGATTGTATTAAAGGAAAAACAACGAAAAACACAAAGAAATGAGCCACAAGAAGTACACAACTTCTTGAAATAATAGGTACAGATATTTGTGGGCCTTTTGATGTTCCAATTTCCGGAAGAGAAAAATATTTCATTACCTTTATAGATGATTATGCATGTTATTTCTATCTTTTTCTATTGCATGACAAATCTCAGTCTGTAGATGTTGTACAAGTATTCATTACTGAAGTCGAAAGGCAACTAAAAATAAAAGTGAAAATCATTCGGTCAGATAGAGGTGGTGAATTCTATGGAAGGTATGATGAAACCGGACAACATCCTGGACCTTTTGCCAAACTTCTCCAAAAACTTGAAATTTTTGCCCAATACACAACGCCTAGATCTCTCTGGCAGAACAGTGTAGCTGAAAGGTGAAATCGTATATATATATATATATGGAAATGGTTAGATCCATGATGAGTCATGCCAATTTACATATATCTTTGTGGATTGATGTATTACAAACAACTATTTATATCTTAAATAGGGTTCCAAGTAAAGTCATTCCAAAGACACCTTTTGAACTTTGGAAAGGACTAAAACTTAGTTTAAGACATCTCCAAATTTGGGGTTGCCCGGCTGAAGCTAGAATATAGAATCCACATGGAAAAAAATTAGATTTTAAAACAATCAGTGGTTACTTTATTGGTTACCCAGAAAAATCTAAAAGATGTAGATTTTATTGTCTTAACCATAGTATGAGAATTGTTGAAATCGGTAATGCCAAATTCTATGAGAATGATGAAATCAGTGGGAGTACAAACCAACAATAAGTGATCATTCAGGAAATAAGGGTACCCATCCTTTTACCCTCAATTCCGAAGGATATTGGGAATTCTCCCATTGTTGAACCTATTCACAATGCAGAAACCCCAATAAATTATCATCAACTCCATAATGAGATTATCACAGATCAAACTATTAGTGAAGCACCACCGGAACCAGCCTTAAGAAGATCTCAAAGACAAAAGAGATCGTCTATTTTTTTATTATTACCTATTTTACTTAATAGAATCTGAAGGGATTAAAGATCCGATTTCTCATTCACAAGCCATTAAGGACGTTAATTCTACTAAATGTAATAATGCAATGAAATATGAATTGAAATCTATGGAAAATAATCAAGCATGGGAACTCATTCTATTGCCTCCAGGGCACAAAGCCATTGGCAATAAATGGGTTTATAAGACCAAACGTGACCGCAGGGGTAAAATCACTACAAGAAAACAGGGAAACAGTGACGGCCGTTTCCGTAAGCGACCGATTACCGATCGAATGACGTGGTCGTGTATTTTTCGTCGCTAAGCAAATTACCGACCGAATACCGACGGAATATATAGCGACCGAATATTCGGTCGCTATTTACCGACCGAATCGTCATCATTGTTGACTTTTGACTTTGACTGGTTAACGACTGAATACCGACGGAAATTCTAGCGACCGAATACCGACCGAATGGTCAACATTGTTGACTTTTGACTATATAACGACCGAATACCGACGGAAAGTCTAGCGACCGAATAATCGGTCTCTATTTACCGACGGAATAGCGACCGAATGGTCAATATTGTTGACTTTTGACTGGTTAACGACTGAATAGCGACGGGAAATTTAGCGACCGAATATTCGGTCGCTAAATTGTTTTTTATTTAAAAAAATAAATTTGAAATTAAATTAAATCCCTATTATAAAAACAGCAATACGCACAGAAATACAAACCAGAAACAGTATTAATAAGATCCCAAATAGCAAAAATAATCAATAAACCCAAAAAACACAAGTTTACACTTCTCATTTACAATACAACACTCACAATCAAAGTGTGCACTTCTCATTACATTTCAACACTCACACACTTTGAATTATCAAAACTCACAATCAACACTCACACACTTTGAATGATCAAAACTCACATATTATACAATTAGCATACATTTAAATAATACACTAAGAAAACTACATTGGATGTTAAAAAACTACATTTGAAAAACAAAGAAAATAATGAGAATTGGCAAAAAAATTGCAAGAAATTATAAGAATTGGCAAAAAAAATTGCAAGAAATTATAGAAAACCCATATATTAAAATCCAAGCGGAAATCAGTACTACCTCCCCTCCATTTTTGTTTTAATCTTCTCAAAATAGATGTATTTATTCCAATTGATAAGAAAAAAAGCTAGAAAATGCAAGATTCTCACCTAAACCCTAAAAAACCCAACTGAAATCAGAAGTGGTGGCGATGCCTTGGGGGTGCCGGAGGTGGTGGCGATGTCTTGCAGGTGCCGGAGGTGGTGGCGCTGGAAGGAGGGAGGGGATTTGGGGGGAAATCGCTGGAAGAGGTGGTGGTGAAGGTGGAGGTCGCGGCTGGGCAGAATGAAGAATGAGGGAAAGGCTTCCTGCCTTAGATATATGTATAGAAATAAAACGCACAAAACGGTCGCTATTCGGTCGCCACTTAGCATGCTTAACACTTGTCCAATTTTTCAAATAAATTAGCCCGCGAAATAGCAAACGATGTCGTTTAGGCATTTTAATAATCGCGACGGAATTTTGCAATCCGTCGCTATTCGGTCGCCACTTAGCATGCTTAACACTTGTCCAATTTTTCAATTAAATGAGCCCGCGAAAAAGAAAACGATGTCGTTTAGGAATTTAATAATAGCGACCGAATAGCGACGGAATTTACCAATTCGGTCGCTATTCGGTCACCAATTAGCATGCTTAAACACTTGTCCAGTTTTCAAATAAATGAGCCCGCGAAATGGCAAAAAGACGTCGTTTAGGCATTTAATAATAGCGACGAATAGCGACGGAATTAGGGTTAGGGTTAGTGTTAGGGTAGGGCGACCGAATAGCAACCGACATAGCATATTCGGTCGCTATTATTCTCCCGGATTCCATTTTTTTGTGAAATAGCGGTGTTTTTAAGGATATATAGAAACATTTTACCTAATAGTAACTAACATAGGCAAAATGTTTCTATATATCCTTAAAAACCCCGCTATTTTATAAAAAAAGGGAATCCGGGAAAATGATAGCGACGGCCTTCGCAAATTCCGTCGCTATTCGGTCGCCCCTTAGCTTAATAGCGACCGAATAGCGACGGATTTAGTAAAAACTTATAAATCCGAAAACCGACATCGTTCTAAATGTGAGTACGAACTAATATGAATATTTTAGTAATTATTTTTTTTATTAATAATCAATTAATAAAATTTTAACTCCATCACTTAATGATTCACATAAATGCACACACAAATGTATTACTTGAATTGTTCTGCTTTGAGTATATATCGGTATTTTATAAATCGGGACTGAAAACTCATTCGATGAATAGATCGATGAGTATTTTATACCGCCATCTGCGTAGCGCAGATTCGTCGTTCCGCTGACCTAAGACTTTGTATATGTATTTTTCCTATTTTAGTTACTATTAGGTAAAATGTTTCTATATATCCTTAAAAACCCCGCTATTTTATAAAAAACGGAAATCGGGAAAATAATAGCGACGGAATTGGAAAATAATAGCGATCTAATTTCGGTCGTTATTCGGTCGCTATTCGGTCGTTATTCCGTCGGTATATTTTCCGTCGGTAATCCGTCGTTAAAGTCCGTCGGTATTCGGTCGTTAACGAAAATAAAATGACGTCGTTTTGTGTCCTTCATTTATTACTATACAAATAAACACCGTTATGTATTCCGTCGGTATTCGGTCGTTAACTTCCGTCAGTATTCAGTCGTTATATATTCCGTCGGTAAACGGTCGTTAATATCCGTCGGTATTCGGTCGTTAAGGGTGAACAAACCGACGACGTTTCAATTTGGTCAACGAGACCGATGTGGCTGACGGATGAGCGACTGAATAAGGACCGATTTTTTTTCGGTTTCTATTCGGTCGGTATTCCGTCGTTAAATTTGTGACCGAAAATTTCGGTCGCTAAAGTCGGTCGCTATTTAACTGTTTTCTTGTAGTGACGTGACAAGTTTGGATATTCATTTGAAGTAGGAAATGGCAATTTCAGTTTTATTTAAAAATTCTAGCATTATTTGTTCTGGAATTTTAATTGATGGATTTTATATACTTCATCTTAAATATCAAGTTATTGAAACCCATCTGACCTTGAATGATGAAGGAACACAACGCAAGTCATCCGAAAAGGACTCTTACTCATTGTGGCATAAAAGACTAGGTCATATATCTAGTGAAAGAATCAAACGATTAGTAAAAGATGGTGTCCTTCCGAACCTAGATTTTACTAACATTACAGCATGTGTTGATTGTATTAAAGGAAAAACAACGAAAAACACAAAGAAATGAGCCACAAGAAGTACACAACTTCTTGAAATAATACGTACAGATATTTGTGGGCCTTTTGATGTTCCAATTTCCGGAAGAGAGAAATATTTCATTACCTTTATAGATGATTATGCATGTTATTTCTATCTTTTTCTATTGCATGACAAATCTCAGTCTGTAGATGTTGTACAAGTATTCATTACTGAAGTCGAAAGGCAACTAAAAATAAAAGTGAAAATCATTCGGTCAGATAGAGGTGGTGAATTCTATGGAAGGTATGATGAAACCGGACAACATCCTGGACCTTTTGCCAAACTTCTCCAAAAACTTGAAATTGTTGCCCAATACACAACGCCTAGATCTCTCTGGCAGAACAGTGTAGCTGAAAGGTGAAATCGTATATATATATATATATATATGGAAATGGTTAGATCCATGATGAGTCATGCCAATTTACATATATCTTTGTGGATTGATGTATTACAAACAACTATTTATATCTTAAATAGGGTTCCAAGTAAAGTCGTTCCAAAGACACCTTTTGAACTTTGGAAAGGATGAAAACTTAGTTTAAGACATCTCCAAATTTGGGGTTGCCCGGCTGAAGCTAGAATATAGAATCCACATGGAAAAAAATTAGATTTTAAAACAATCAGTGGTTACTTTATTGGTTACCCAGAAAAATCTAAAAGATGTAGATTTTATTGTCTTAACCATAGTATGAGAATTGTTGAAATCGGTAATGCCAAATTCTATGAGAATGATGAAATCAGTGGGAGTACAAACCAACAATAAGTGATCATTCAGGAAATAAGGGTACCCATCCTTTTACCCTCAATTCCGAAGGATATTGGGAATTCTCCCATTGTTGAACCTATTCACAATGCAGAAACCCCAATAAATTATCATCAACTCCATAATGAGATTATCACAGATCAAACTATTAGTGAAGCACCACCGGAACCAGCCTTAAGAAGATCTCAAAGACAAAAGAGATCGTCTATTTTTTGATGATTACCTATTTTACTTAATAGAATCTGAAGGGATTAAAGATCCGATTTCTCATTCACAAGCCATTAAGTGTAAGCCCTAAGGGCGAACGAACTCTGTTTTTGATATTGGACAAACATTTGATGTTGTGTCTAATGATCTTAATCTTTGTGATAGAATATTGGAAATCTTGTAGGAAGCTCTAAGTACTTCAATCAAGCCATGTTCAAGATTCAAAGTCATACTATTCAAGGCTCATCTATGAAGATTGAAGATTGAAGACTTAGTTTGGTTAGTTTAGCTTTGTCGTCATTAGTCGTAATCTTTAAAGCTCTAACCAAAGCTCTTATGAACATAAGCTTCTCACTCTAGTCTTGCATACATGATTTCATAAACACGTTTTCAAAAGGCAAAAGTTTCAAATGTGTTCTTATCCAAAAAGCCTTTGATTTCATAGATAAGTCTTTTAGAAAAGTTTTCCAAGTGTTCTTACTTGTTACATTTTAGGAAAACCTTTTTTAGACTTTAAAAGACTTCAAAAGATTTCAAAACGTGTGAAAAATCACTTTGGAAGTTCGGTCAACCGAGCTCTAGTTCGGTTGAACCGTCGAGAAACTGAGAGCATTTCAATATATGTTCGGTCGACCTTTGAGGAGTTCGGTCGACCTTAGTGACTAGTCGGTCGACCGACCTAGGCCAAGTGGATCCGAAGTTCAGTTTCGGTCAACCGAACTCTGTTTTGAACTAGCCGTTTTCTGACCGTTAAAAAGTAGTTTTTCAGCCAAATTTGAAATGTATATATACTCCAAAGCTAGAGAAACATTCTAAGACTTTGACAAACATAAAACATTGATATCTTATCAAGTCTAAAGACTTTCAAAACAAAATACTCTTCATCCTTATGATCTAAAAGCATTCAAGAGTATTCTTTCAAAAGCAAGACAAAGAGTGGACTTCATATGTTCAAGAGCTAAATTGTTTGTGCTTCAAAGGTATTAATCTTTCACTTAGAAGAGTGAATATTCTTTGTATTAAACATTCATTTCTCCCTTTCTTTGTGATTGGGTAATTGGTGTAAAAGTCCTACTTAGTGTGGGCAAGTTCTTAGTGAGCTTTTGTATTGTGGTTGTGTTGTAAAACTCTTAGTGAGTTAGCCACATTTGTAAACATTCTTCTTAGTGAAGTTGTTTGAAATCCTTGGGTGCGGCTCAAGGTAGTGGATGTAGATTCTAAGTGAATCGAACCACTCTAAATCCTTTGTCTTGTTATTGGGTTTTACTTTGCTTTCAATCATCTTGCTCAAACTTACAATAGTATTGCAAAGAATTGAAAAAGTTGCCAAGATTAGTTAAAACCCAATTCACCCTCCCCTCTTGTGTTTTACATTAAGGACGTTAATTCTACTAAATGTAATGATGCAATGAAATATGAATTGAAATCTATGGAAAATAATCAAGCATGGGAACTCATTCTATTGCCTCCAGGGCACAAAGCCATTGGCAATAAATGGGTTTTTAAGACCAAACGTGACCGCAGGGGTAAAATCACTACAGGGAAACAGGGAAACATTGACGGCCGTTTCCGTCGGTAATCGGTCGCTAAACGACCGATTAACGACCGAATGACGTGGTCGTGTATTTTTCGTCGCTAAGCAAATTACCGACCGAATATATAGCGACCGAATATTCGGTCGCTATTTACCGACCGAATACCTACCGAATCGTCATCATTGTTGACTTTTGACTTTGACTGGTTAACGACTGAATACCGACGGAAATTCTAGCGACCGAATACCGACCGAATGGTCAACATTGTTGACTTTTGACTTTGACTATATAACGACCGAATACCGACGGAAAGTCTAGCGACCGAATAATCGGTCTCTATTTACCGACGGAATAGCAACCGAATGGTCAATATTGTTGACTTTTGACTTTGACTGGTTAACGACCGAATACCAAAACTCACAATCAACACTCACACACTTTGAATTATCAAAACTCACATATTATACAATTAGCATAAATTTCAATAATACACCAAGAAAACCAATAATACACCAAGAAAACTACATTGGATGTTAAAAAACTACATTTGAAAAACAAAGAAAATTATGAGAATTGGCAAAAAAAATTGCAAGAAATTATAAGAATTGGCAAAAAAAATTGCAAGACATTATAGAAAACCCATATATTAAAATCCAAGCGAAATCCAGTACTACCACCCCTCGATTTTTGTTTTAATCTTCTCAAAATAGATGTATTTATTCCAATTGTTAAGAAAAAAAGCTAGAAAATGCAAGATTCTCACCTAAACCCTAAAAAACCCAACTGAAATCAGAGGTGGTGGCGATGCCTTGGAGGTGCCGGAGGTGGTGGCGCTGGAAGGAGGGAGGGGATTTGGGGGGAAATCGCTGGAAGAGGTGGTGGTGAAGGTGGAGGTCGCGGCTGGGCAGAATGAAGAATGAAGAATGAGGGAGAGGCTTCCTGCCTTAGATATATTTATAGAAATAAAACGCACAAAACGACGTCGTTTAGACATTTAATAATAGCGACCGAATAGCGACGGAATTGGCAAATTCGGTCGCTATTCGGTCGCCACTTAGCATGCTTAACACTTGTCCAATTTTTCAAATAAATTAGCCCGCGAAAAAGCAAACGATGTCGTTTAGGCATTTAATAATAGCGACCGAATCGCGACAGAATTTTCCAATTGCGTCGCTATTCGGTCACCACTTAGCATGCTTAACACTTGTCCAATTTTTCAAATAAATGAGCCCGCGAAAAAGAAAACGATGTCGTTTAGGCATTTAATAATAGCGACGGAATTTGCCAATTCCGTCCGCTATTCTATCGCCACTTAGCAAGGTTTAACACTTGTCCAATTTTTTCAAATAACTGAGCCCGCGAAAAAGTAAACGATGTCGTTTAGGCATTTAATAATAGCGACCGAAAAGCGACGGAATTTTCCAATTCGGTCGCCAATTAGCATGCTTAAACACTTGTCCAGTTTTCAAATAAATGAGCCCGCGAAATGGCAAAAAGACGTTGTTTAGGCATTTAATAATAGCGATCGAATAGCGACCGAATTAGGGTTTGGGTTAGGGTAGGGCGACCGAATAGCGACCGACATAGCATATTCGGTCGCTATTATTCTCCCGGATTCCGTTTTTTTTGTAAAATAGCGGGGTTTTTAAGGATACATAGAAACATTTTACCTAATAGTAACTAACATAGGCAAAATGTTTCTATATATCCTTAAAAACCCCGCTATTTTATAAAAAAAACGGAATCCGGGAAAATGATAGCGACGGCCTTCGCAAATTCCGTCGCTATTCGGTCGCCCCTTAGCTTAATAGCGACCGAATAGCGACGGATTTAGTAAAAACTTATAAATCCAAAAACCGACATCGTTCTAAATGTGAGTACGAACTAATATGAATATTTTAGTAATTATTTTTTTTTTATTAATAATCAATTAATAAAATTTTAACTCCATCACTTAATGATTCACATAAATGCACACACAAATGTATTACTTGAATTGTTCTGCTTTGAGTATATATCGGTATTTTATAAATCGGGACTGAAAACTCATTCGATGAGTAGATCGATGAGTATTTTATACCGCCATCTGCGTAGCGTAGATTCGTCGTTCCGCTGACCTAAGACTTTGTATATGTATTTTTCCTATTTTAGTTACTATTAGGTAAAATGTTTCTATATATCCTTAAAAACCCCGCTATTTTATAAAAAACGGAAATCGGGAAAATAATAGCGACCAAATAGCGGCGGAATTGGAAAATAATAGCGACCTAATTTCGGTCGTTATTCGGTCGCTATTCGGTCGTTATTCCGTCGGTATATTTTCCGTCGGTAATCCGTCGTTAAAGTCCGTCGGTAGTCGGTCGTTAACGAAAATAAAATGACGTCGTTTTGTGTCCTTCATTTATTACTATACAAATAAACACCGTTATGTATTCCGTCGGTATTCGGTCGTTAACTTCCGTCGGTATTCAGTCGTTATATATTTCGTCGGTAAACGGTCGTTAATATCCGTCGGTATTCGGTCGTTAAGGGTGAACAAACCAACAACGTTTCAATTTGGTCAACGAGACCGATGTGGCCGACGGATGAGCGACAGAATAACGACCGATTTGTTTTCGGTTTCTATTCGGTCGGTATTCCGTCGTTAAATTTGTGACCGAAAATTTCGGCCGCTAAAGTCGGTCACTATTTAACTGTTTTCTTGTAGTGAATTGAACGATATAAAGCCAGACTTGTTTTCAGAGGTTTTAATCAGAAAGAAGGCATTGATTATATTGAGACTTTTGCTCCTGTTTCTAGGAATGTTTCTCATAGAATTATCATAGCATTAGTAGCTCATTATGATCTTGAATTATATCAAATGGATGTGAAACCGCCTTTCTAAATGGAGACTTAGAAGAAGAAGCCTACATACGTCAACCTGAGGGCTTCATAATTGAAGGACATGAAGACATTGTTTGCAAACTTAAAAAATCAATCTATGGACTGAAACAAGCTTCCAGGCAATGGTATCTAAAATTTCATGAAATCATTAGAGCTTTCGATTTCATTGATAATATACTTGACTGATGAAGAACAGCAAGGTTCGACTTAAGTTTGAGCCCGATCTTTCTTCAATTCTCGAAATAGTTTCTATGGGAATTTAATCAACGCAACTCTAAGGGAGGTTAATTAACAATGGAGGCTGAAACACCACCACTAGAGAAACAAGCTAGTTGATACAGTAACTCAAGAATGAATGAATTTCTATCTAGAAGTTCAAACACGAGAAGCTAAGGAATAACCTTAACAAAATATCAATATATCTAACGTAAATATTAAAGTGGCCAAAATCTCCCTTAAGTAGGTTGAGATTTCGGTTACAACCAATAAAAGAAATAAGAGTCCTTAAAGGATTAAGACTCTTGAAAACAAATAAGAGCCCTTGAAGAATTAGGACTCTTGAATAACAACTTGCTATCAAGTAACTACCTAACAATAAAAGTGGCGGCTAGAATCTAATCCAACTACCAAATCTATGAAGAGTCCTAGTTGCATTAGGACTCTTATTAACAACTAACTAACACATGGACAACATGTCCTTTATTATAGCAATATCTTGCTATTACACGGCTGAAATAGTAAATAACAATACTAAAAATAATTAAAGTCTAGAATAGTCTAGAATAGGCTAAAATAGACTTTAATGTGTAAAAAGACTAAAATGCCCTTTTTAGCCAATTTGCTTGTTTGGGCCGTGTTGAACACTTGTAAAACTTAAGAGGTTGATTTGAATGTCTTCCTCTACATGAAGATTAGCTTCCTCTTTAGTTTTGATACTTCGGATCAATGATGATACTTTGTCCATTGTCATCTTTGCCCTTGATCTTGTGATTGGTCCTTGAAGGTTCTTTAGGGGATCTTTGGAGTAGGGCTGCCCTTGGTATAATCCCTTATCATCCCCTCCCTCTTGAAAAGCATGATTCATCCCCGAATCATCTTCATGATCAGCTCCATAGTCTACGTCAAAATCAAAAGGAGACAAGTCAGAAACATTAAAAGTAGAATGAACGCCATACTTACCTTTGAGATCTATCTTGTATGCATTATCATTCATCTTTGAAATAACTTGGAATGGTCCATCTCCTCTCGGATGTAATTTACTTTGTCTTTCCTTTGGAAATCTATCTTTCCTAAGATGTAACCAAACCCAATCTCCAACTTCAAAACAAAGTTGCTTTCGGCCTTTGTTGACATGTTTTGAAGTTTTTTGCATTTTTCTTCTTTATGCTCTCGGTAACATGTTGATGAAGTTGTTTTATATATTCTGCCCTAGAATCACCTTCTACATTATAATACTCATCAACAGGTAAAGAAATTAGATCCAACAGGGTTCAGGGGTTAAAGCCATAAACAACTTCAAATGGAGAATTATTTGTAGTAGAATGTAAAGTTCTATTATACGCAAATTAAGCAATAGGTAAACATTCTTCCCACCTTTTTAAGTTCTTTGAAATTAAAGCTCTAAGTAACACCCCTAAAGTTCTATTTGTTACCTCAGTTTGGCCATCGGTTTGGGCCGGGATGGCTAGAAGTTGAAAATACCAATTTAGTCCCCAACTTACTCCATAATGTCTTCCAAAAGTAACTCAAGAACTTTAAGTCCCTATCACTGACTATGGTTCTCGGAATCCCATGAAGCCGCACCACCTCTTTTAGGAATAAATCCGCAACATGACTTGCATCGTTTGTTTTCCTACAAGGAATAAAGTGCGACATTTTAGAAAAACGATCTACGACAACCAAGATACTATCATTACCTCTTTGAGACCTCGGCAAGCCTAAGATAAAATCCATGGATAAGTCAATCCAAGGTGAAGATGGAATGGGTAAAGGCATGTATAATCCATGAGCTTTGCTTGTACTTTTAGCCTGTTTACATTTAATGCAAAGTTCACATATTTTTCTAACATCCTGTCTCATTTTAGACCAATAAGTGTTCTTGTAAAATATCGAAAGTTTTAACAACACCAAAATGACCCATTAAACTGCCACAATGTGCTTCCCTAATAATTAATTCTCTAATAGAACATGAAGGAATACACAATCTATTGCTTTTAAACAAGAAGTTTTCAAATCTAAAAAATGAATTTTGAGCCGAGAGCTCACATTTAGCATACAAATCTGAAAATTCTAAATCATCCTTATATAATGCTTTGATATGATCAAACCCAAGTAATTTAGCATGCATTAAAGAAAGTAAAGTATATCTTCTAGATAGAGCATCGGCAACGATGTTTTCTTTATCTTTCTTGTATTTGATTATGTAAGGAAAAGTATCGATAAAGGAAACCCACCTTGCATGTCTTTTATTCAACTTACTTTGGCCTTTAAGATACTTGATTGACTCAGGATCGATATGAATGACAAATTCTCTTGCGATCAAATAGTGTTGCCAAGTCTCCAAGGCTCGAACAATGGCATATAATTCTTTATCATAAGTAGGATAATTAAGCGAAGCATTGCTTAATTTCTCGCTAAAATATGCTAAAGGCTTACCTTGTTGTTGCAAAACAGCCCCTATACCTAAACCTGAAGCATCACATTCAACTTCAAACATTATATCAAAATTAGGTATAGCTAAAATGGGAGAACAAGTAAGTAAATGTTTCATCTTCTCAAAGCATGCCTCTTGCGGCTTGTCCCAAAAGAATGAGACGTCCTTCTTCATTACTTCATTCAATGGGGCAGCCATCGTGCTAAAATCACAAATAAAACGCCTATAAAAGCTTGCTAACCCATAAAACGATCTTTGTGTCACACTTGTTGGTCTCAGCCATTCTTGAATGGCTTGAATTTTAACCGGATCAACACAAATACCTTGAGAACTAACTATATAGCCAAGAAAGTTAACCGAATTAGTGCAAAAAACACACTTTTCAAGTTTAGCATATAAGGTTTGTTCTCTTAAAATAGTAAAAACAGCTTTAAGATGTTCTAGATGCTCTTCTAAGCTTTTACTATAAACAAGAATATCATCGAAATAAACTACAACAAATTTGCCAAAACAGTGCCTAAATATGTAGTTCATCAATCTCATGAAAGTACTAGGTGCATTAGTAAGACCAAAAGGCATAACAATCCATTCATATAATCCATATTTAGTCTTAAAAGCGGTTTTTCATTCATCACCTTCTTTTATTCTAATTTGGTGATAGCCTTGAGTTAAATCAATTTTTGAAAATATTAAAGCACCACTTAACTCATCTAGCATATCATCTAAGCGAGGAATCGGATGTCTATATTTAACAGTGATTTTATTAATATCACGACAATCCGTACATAATCTGAAAGTCCCTTCTATTTTAGGTACTAAAATTACAGGACTAGCACAAGGACTTAAAGATTCTCTTACCTGCTCCTTTTCAAGGAGTAAATCGACTTGCCTTTGTATTTCTCGGGTCTCATCCGGATTGGCTCGGTAGGCAGCCCGGTTTGGCAAACTTGCTCCCGGAATGAAGTCAATTTGATGCTCGATTCCTCGAATTGGAGGCAGCCCCTTCGGCAACTCCTTGGGAAATACGTCTTGGAATTCCTTTAAAAGATCAAAAGCAAGACTAGGAAGAGAAGAAGATGTTAGATCAAAAGAAAAATCATTAGAAAGGAGAGACCTTTCGGTTTCTCTAAATACCAACAAAACAAGTGGTTGTTTTGCACGTATTGCCCTATCTACCTTTCCCGGGTTGATAAACAAACACTCTTTTCTCTCTTTGGATGAACTTGCCTTTTGTCTCACTAAGCTCACGGCTTTTACCTCATTTTTCCTCTCGGTTTTTACCTCAAGGTTCGGATCACTCAGCTTTTTCCCCTCACTCTCTTTTCTTTGCTTTTCTCTCTTCTCTCTATTGATGGCCAATTGTTTATGAATCTCACAAGCTGCATTTAAAGATAAAGGAATTAGTGTAAACTTTAAATCATCCTTTTGAAGTTTATATGTATTTTCTCTACCCATGTGATTTGCACTTCGATCATATTGCCATGGCCTTCCCAAAATTATGTGACTTGCAGTCATCGGGACCACATCACATAAAACCGAGTCCTTATATCTCCCTATCTCGAACTCTATCTCAACTTGCTTATCCACCTTGATTTCACCATTATTATTCAACCACGATAATTTATAAGGCATAGGATGTGCCTTACAAGGTAAATCAAGTGCGGAAACCATATCATAAGAGCAAACATTAGTACAACTTCCATTATCAATAATTACTAAAACAGACTTGCCTTTAACCTCGCATTTGATTTGGAAGAGATTACTTCTATGTTGGTGAAGATCATCCAAATGTTGAGAATGAAGAAGTTTCCTTGTAACCAAAATTTGACCACTACCTGAATCTTCAAAAATTTGGTCGGTTTCTTCCTCAAGATTGGTTGTCTCGGATTCCTCATCACTTACCCACGATCCATCGTCCAACATTGTCATTGTACTCTTGTTAGGGCAGTCCCTAGAAATATGTCCTTTTCCCCTACATTTAAAGCATTCACGAGGCACAAATGGAGTCGAATTTACCTTTGTATTGACCGGATTTGATTGGTTTTGAGACCTTGCTGCCCCAAACTGTCCCGGGGCTGTTTTTCCCTCATAAAATACCTCTTTTCCCTTGGTTTGATTCGGCAAAACAGTAGAAAATTGCTGAGTTGAATTCGGCTTCCTTCAAGGTTGGAAAGTTGCCGGTTTTGCATTTAAACTCTTTTCCTTTTGTTGCCTTTCAATCTATTCAGCATAATATAACATAGATGTAATATTATCAACGTTAGCACGTTCTACCTTTGTCCGGATTTTGTCATTTAGGCCAGCCAAAAACCGAGCCATTGTTGCCTCATCACTTTCACAAATATCGGCGCGAATCATTGCAATTTCCATGGCTTTGTAGTATTCATTGATGGATTTATCACCTTGCTTTAATCTTTGCAGACGGTTGTAAAGTTCCCTTAAGTAATTTAAAGGAACGAAACGTCGCTTCATAACCGCTTTCATCTCTACCCAAGTGGAAATTTCCGGTTGTTCCACTTTTGCCCTTGTTTCGGATTCCTTGTCCCACCAAATGGATGCATATCCATAAAACTCCATGGCTGCTAACCTCACTTTCTTTTCTTCCGAATAGTTATGAACAACAAAAACATGGTTAATTTTACGAATCCAATCTAAAAATAACTCGGGATCATTTGTACCTTCAAAAGGGGGAATCTTGGTCTTGATGGAACCAAGATTGGCGTCAACTTTTTGAATGTAGTCCCCTCTTCTCGGCTGATATGCCGGATTGTTGATAATCCGATTTGCTTGAATTGTCGGATTTACCACATTTACTCTCGGCAATTGTGGCGCCCTTGGTGGTTCCATGTTCTCAACCCTTTGATTATGATTCTCGGCATTGTCTTGAGGAAGACGTTGCTGATTATCAATTTGTTGAACATGTTGATTTGTCACGGCTATTTGGCCTTGTAATGAATCAATTTTACTTGTCATGGCAGCCATGTTTCTCGTCATATCTTCTATCATTTTGTACATCTTTTCTTGATCAAAGGTTTCACCTTTCTTTGATGGAGATCCTTCAAAAGACATTGTTATAAGATAAGAAAAACAAACGAAAACACTCAAAAACGTTAGATAGCAAAGAAAGATTCACTCTTTATTCCAACACCGCTCGTATAGAACTTCAAACTCTAGATTTAAAGAATGGGTTCCTAACTTGTTGCGTTGACAAAAGGCTGAAAAATAAGGAAAGAAATCCTATCTTTGACCTAAACAAAAAGATTTAGAAAGAAAAAGATGAAGAAACGAAGTCCTAATCGAGAATAGAAACTGGTTCTTGATGATCTTGATCTTCTTGATGTTCTTGATGTTCTTGATCTTCTTGATGTTCTTGTTTGCTTGAATTTTCCCTTGATCTTGACCGAATTTATCAAGTAGTGAGGCCCTATCGCTTTCAATACTTGATTTATGGTATGTATTTCGGCTCAAAATGGCAAGGAGGAACGTTTACCAATTCTTGGACGAGGCTCTATCGCTTTCGTTGGTCAAGAAGTTTGCTTTTGGCTTTATAGTTCACTATTCAATCTATACTAACTCGGCTGCCAATTTCTTTACACCGAGAGGCTTTTTCTTTCTATGACAATCGGCTGCCCAATATTGCTTTTTTATGCCGCGGCTTTTGTATTTTATTTTGGTCAATTTCTGTAAACAAGAAAAAAAAATTGTGCGTAGGGTACACCGGGAATTGGAGAAGAACCTTTTGCTCTGATACCACCTGATGAAGAACCGCAAGGTTCGACTTAAGTTTGAGCCCGATCTTTCTTCAATTCTCGAACTAGTTTCTATGTGAATTTAATCAACGCAACTCTAAGGGAGGTTAATTAACAATGGAGGCTGAAACACCACAACTAGAGAAACAAGCTAGTTGATACAGTAACTCAAGAATGAATGAATTTCTATCTAGAAGTTCAAACACGAGAAGCTAAGGAATAATCTTACTAAAATATCAATATATCTAACGTAAATATTAAAGTGGCCGAAATCTCCCTTAAGTAGGTTGAGATTTCGCTTACAACCAATAAAAGAAATAAGAGTCCTTAAAAGATTAAGACTCTTGAAAACAAATAAGAGTCCTTGAAGAATTAGGACTCTTGAATAAAACTTGCTATCAAGTAACTACCTAACAATAAAAGTGGCGGCTAGAATCTAATCCAACTACCAAATCTATGAAGAGTCCTAGTTGCATTAGGACTCTTATTAACCAACTAACTAACACATGGACAACATGTCCTTTATTATAGCAATATCTTGCTATTACACGGCTGAAATAGTAAATAACAATACTAAAAATAATTAAAGTCTAGAATAGACTAAAATAGACTTTAATGTGTAAAAAGACTAAAATGCCCTTTTTAGCCACTTTGCTTGTTTGGGCCGTGTTGAACACTTGTAAAACTTAAGAGGTTAATTTGAATTTCTTCCTCTACATGAAGATTAGCTTCCTCTTTAGTTTTGATACTTCGGATCAATGATGATACTTTGTCCATTGTCATCTTTGCCCTTGATCTTGTGATTGGTCCTTGAAGGTTCTTTAGGGGATCTTTGGAGTAGGGCTGCCCTTGGTATAATCCCTTATCATTGACCCTTGCATATATCTCAAGTTTAGTGGGAGCAAGTTCATATTTTGGTTCTGTATGTTGATGACATATTATTAGCATTACGTGAAACTAAGGATTATCTCTCCAAGAATTTTGAAATGAAAGATATGGGTGAGGCTTCCTATGTGAAAGGAATAGAAATATTTAGTGATAGATCACAAGGACTTTTAGGATTGTCTTAGAAAACATATATTGACAAAATTCTTGAGAGATTTGGAATGGTGACTTGTTCCACTAGTCCTGTACCACTACATAAAGGAGACAAAATTGTTCTTGAGCAGTGCCCTAAGACTCCTATGGAACAAGAAGAAATGACAAAGTATCCTTATGCATCTCTTGTTGGAAGTTTGATGTATGCATAGGTCTGTATCAGACCTGATATTAGTCTCATTGTTGGCATGCTGGGTAGATTTCAAAGTAACCCAGGATCGCTCATTGGAAAGCTCCAAAGAAAGTACTGAGATACCTATAGGGAACAAGGAATTACATGCTCACATATAGAAAATCAAGTCTCCCACAAGTGACTGGTTATTCAGATTCAGACTTGGCTAGATGTCCTAACACCAGGATTTGTACTTGTGGCTATGTGTATCTCTTATGTGGAGGTGCCATATCATGGAAAAGCCAGAAATCTGATTTGATGTTAGGATCCACCATGATGGTTGAATATGTGGCATGTTATGAGGCTTCAATTCAAGAAACATGGTTGGGAAATTTTGTCTCACAGTTTGGCACTTTAAGTTTTGTCTCTAAGCCATTAACTGTTTACTGCGACAATGAAGCTGCAATCTTTTTCTCCAAGCATGATAGGATAACAAAGGGTTCAAAACACATGGACCTTAAATACCTATTACTGAAGCAAGATGTTAGACTAAAAACAATTGTCGTTGAGTCCATAAGTACAAATTTACAAGTGGCAGACATATTCACGAAAGGATTACATTCACTAACTTTTCAAAAACATACTGAAAGCATGGGTCTTGAAGATAGTTCCTAATTTCCTATTCTGCAATTTAAGTTGTACTTATGCATGACAATTATTGAGCTCTTAATAAATTTTAACATCTTCTATATCTGTTTTCTAATGTGTACACAATTATATTTATATGAATGACAACATAAACAATATGTACTTAAAGACATTATGTGACCATTAAGTTAAACTCATTTACGATCTAGTTATGAAAGTTGTCAATTTTGTAGTACATGGAAGTAAGCACGTTGCAAAATAATGTGTACACGCCATGACTCTTACTGACCACTAGATGTGCCAAGACACTTATGATAACCGACTAAAGAAGTTTTTAGCATATCATGCGCGCTTAATGGTCTTAATAAGAAAACACTAATGGATGTTCCAATCGACCAAGTGAAAAACTGTAAGGAAACGTAAAGTATTTCCTTGAGAAAATTATAAGGTTCCTTCCTCATTATCTGGTCATTATTTGGAACATTATATCTTATTAATATTCTAGTTCAAGAGGTTAGAGTTTTAATTTCTCTCATTATTGACCTTGACGGACGGTCATGATTAATCCTAAAGATCTGGGATTCGGTCCTCTCTCTACCTATAAATACAAGCATTTGTCCATCACAAAGGTTAACTAAAAGTATTTTACATACAACACATATTAAGTTTATAGGCAAAGAGAGAAATCGTTTTCTCCATTTTGTAACAATTGATAACATCAAAAGCTCTTTGCATCAGAATATCTGGAGGTATGTTTTAATCTTATTGTGTATATATATTATGTTTGTGTTAATAATGTGATTCTAGATCTTAGGGTTCATGTTATGTTTTATGGATATTTAACATAGATCAGAGAAAAAGAAAAGTCGCCAACTTTATTTTCAATTTATGAACTATCTTTTCATTTAATCAAATAATATCTTCCAGAATAATTTAGTCACTGAAAAGCTAAATGACCATCAGATATAGCTGCAAAGCAGATTTGCTTCCACCAAAATTTCAGATATTGTCTTTTATCTTGGTTTTTTTATACATTTACTTCCATTAAAATGTTTTTTTCAAAAAATTGAAACGAAACAACGTAAAGATAATCTAAGAAAAAATTCACATTTCCAGCAAAAAATGGCAGCGGAAAAATAACTTGAAATCCGTTTTTTATTAGGATCATCATGAGTAAAAATCAATTATTTTCGTTAGAATTAATATCTTGAGATGTTAATAAGAGAGACAATTTCTTCAACTGTTGTGTTGATGTTGTCGAATCTGACGATCAATCACTTGCTTCTACGGTATCCACACGATATCTTGGATGAGCATTCTACTCTCTAGTGCTAGCCTAAAGATGAAGAACAATGAGACTTGAAGACAATCTTCAAAGGAGTTATTTTTGTTCGGAAAAGTTGCCTATAACAGTGGTTAAGAGCCTTTTCAACAGCTGTTAATAAGCTATATAATAAACTAGTGTAAGACACAAATCCAACAACAGTTAGTAAACAATCAAACAACTAATATCTTTAAGCTACAGACTTAACAGCTGTTAGGAACAGCTTGTAAGCAACAACTTTAACAGCTGTTAATAAGCTATATAATAAACTAGTGTAAGACACAAATCCAACAACAGTTAGTAAACAATCAAACAACTAATATCTTTAAGCTACAGACTTAACAGCTGTTAGGAACAGCTTGTAAGCAACAACTTTAACAGCTGTTAGCGATAGGTTGTAAGCAACAGCCTTAACAGCTGTTACAAAAGAGAAATAACAAATGTTTAATGATAGATTTAACAGCTGTTAATAAAAGATGAAACTACTGTTAGAAAAGGACTTAACAACTTTTAATTATATATACTAAACAACTATAAGTTTTAGATTTAATATGTGTTATAACCAGATTACAACTTGTGTAAATAACAAAGGAAACTTGTGTAAACAGAAAGATAAACCGAGACTTGTGTTTGACACAATTTCCTTAAAACAGATTCACCTCCTCCCGGATAAGTGCTGGAGTTTTGTGAAGCGTCTGTATCCCAGGATACAACGGCAACGCAAAACTGGTTTGCACTAAACAGTTCCATCGACGAAATAGTGATGAACACCAGAAGTTTTACAAAACAGAGTGTTTTTAGAAAGTTTTGACACTACAAGAAAAATGCCTATAAGCTACGGAATGTAGCTACGGAATAATTTCCGTAGTTAATATTTCTAAATTAACTACAGAATAGCTACGGATAATTTTCGATAGCTATTTCGTAGCAAAGTTGGCGGGTTTTTTTTGTGGGTTATCCGTTGCAACGGAATTACTACGGAAACGTGAATTTTATTGGCGCTAAATTTTTTTTCCGTTGGCTACGGAATATTCCTTAGCAAATGTATATTAAATTTTATTAATTATTTTTGCGTATTATTCCGTAGCTACCTTTGCTACAGATTAGCTACGGATAATTTTCGATATTATATTTTATTTTTTTCCGTAGCCTAACCGTAGCGGAATATATTACCCAACAAAAAAAAACTGAACTAATTTAATAGTCCCAAAAAAATATATATTATCTAAAATATAGAAGAAATAAAAACCACATGAATTATTTTTGCAGGTTAAACCTATTATCATTTGCTACGGAATTACTACGGAAAAGTGAATTTTATTGGCGGGAATATTGGAGCTAAATTTTTTTTCGTTGGCTACGGAATATTCCGTAGCAAATGTATATTAAATTTTAATAATTATTTTTGTATATTATTCCGTAGCTATTCTGTACCTACCTTTGCTACATATTAGCTACAGATAATTTTTGATATTATATTATATTTTTTTCCATAGCCTAACCGTAGCGGGATATATTACGCAACAGTAAAAAAAAAAAAAAACTAAACTAATTGAATAGTCCCAAAAAAATATATTATCTAAAATATAGAAGAAATAAAAATCACATGAATTATTTTTGCTGTTAAACCTATTCTCATTTGCTACGGAATTACTACAGAAATTTGAATTTTATTGGCGGGAATATTGGCGCTAATTTTTTTTTCGTTGGCTACGGAATATTCCGTAGCTAATATATATTAACATTTATTAATTATTTTTTATTATTCCGTAGCTATCTCTGCTACAGATTAGCTACGGGAAAAAAAAACCCAAATCCCTTTATATCCCTACCCCGTATATCCCCAAATCCCTAACCCCGTATATCCCCAAATTCCAGCGAATGGCGAGCACCATCGGCGACTCCGCTTGTCTTTCTTCTCTGCTTCAGGTATCATTCGATTCCCTTCCTTATACCTCAAGTTCATTAAAAGTTGGAGAATAATCTTGCTAAAACTACCATCTTTTGGTAGGATTAGCTAAGATTATTTATGCTTTATTGGGTTTTTCGTTTTTGGGTGTTCTTGTTCTACGGAAGGTTATTGCTCCAATTTCTTTGATTTCTTGTGTTGACTTGAAGATTTGGATGATAATTTCTTGGATTATACTTCCTTAGGAAGCTGTTTTTAGGGTTGCTAAGTCGGATTTTGGGGATTCTTGCTGGTTCGTTGCCTATTTTAAATTTTCGGACAGAAGGTAATTTTTTTGGTTTTCTGGCAGAACTGTGCCACTCTCACAGTTCTGCGATTTCTGGTTGATTCGGTAAGATTCTTGTGCTCAAACTTTACAGTTAGGTGCGTATTTTAACTGTGAACATTATCATATGAGTGAATTTTGGTTTAAAGATGTGTAGAGATTGAGCTTTTTATTTGAAGAACTCAGATTTTCGTCACTTTTTTTCCTGGCAGCACTGTTACTTGAACTTTGTAGACGTTTTCTGGTTGATTCATTAAGAGTTTGAAGCCCAAAATTTGCAGAAACCTTCCTCGCTTATCTATGAACATGTGTATATGATTGGATTGAAGTGAAATTGATTGTAGAGAGTGGGATTTTCTTTGGAAATTCTCAGTTTTTGTGACTGTTTTTTCTGGCTGTTTCTGACTGTTTATAGCATATTTATGCAATATTTCAGCCTGTTTCTGCAATTTTCAGCATGTGTTTCTGCCTGTTTCAACTTGATTATAGCATATTTCTGCAATATTTCAGACTGTTTCTGCAATATTTCAGCCTGTTTCTGCAATTTTCAGCATGTGTTTCTGCCTGTTTCAACTTGATTATAGCATATTTCTGCAATATTTCAGACTGTTTCTGCAATTTTCAGCATGTATTTCTGCCTGTTTCAGCTTGATTATAGCATATTTCAGCCTGTTTCTGCAATTTTCTACCTGTTTCTGACTGTTTCAGCTTGATTCTAGCATTTTTTCTGGCATTTTTCAGCTCATTTCTGGTATTTTTCAGTATGTTTTTGTCATTTTTTATTCATTTTCAGCATGTTTCTACAAGTAACTAACAACTAGTATTGATGTAACTAACAACCCTTTGTTTTGTTTTTGTTGGATTTTAGGAATTCCCAAAAAAAATACATGCACGTCGTAAGTCCAATTTGCACACGCCAGAGTACCGAATCCCACCATCAGATTCCCTACCATTAGCACCGTCTCCTCAATTGAGAAGAAGATCAAGGGAAAGTTTGACAAAAAGTTGAAGAAGATCATAGAGATGCAAATGCTAAAAAATACACTATGTTTTTTACTTGGATTGTTTTAAGTTTGTTACTTGGATTGTTTTAAGTTTGTCATTTAGATTGTTTTAAGTTTTTAGCTTGAACACTTTGATTGTATTAGGCTTTTGGCTTGGATTGTGTTAAGCTTTTTGTTTGGATTGTATTAAGTATTTGACTTGGATTGTGCTTAAGTTTTTTGGCTTGATTTGTTAGCTTATGGCATATTATTTAATAGCTACAGATTGTGCATATAAATTGTTTGGTAGCATTTCTGTTTTGGCAGGGAGCTAGTAGCATATTTAAATTTCCTGGTAAAAAAAATTATCTAATAGCTACAGATTAGCTACGGAAATAATTTTATTTTATATTATTTAAATGAATATTTCTGTAGTTAAATTAAAAAAAAATCCGTAGCAAATCCGTCGTTACTATACCCATTTTAAGTGACCCGAGTGAAAGTTAACTACGGAATTTCCGTAGCTACTTAGCTTCGGATTAATATTCCGTAGTTAATTTAATTTAGCGACGCGAATAACGCTACGGTTTGTTTCCGTAGTAATTCCGTAGCTAATGGTGCATTAGCTATGGTTTTGCTACGGAATCGACCGTAGCGAATAGGTGTTTTTCTTGTAGTGTGAGTATCAAAAGTATTTTTGAAATAGTGTATAAAATCATTAAAAAAAAGCCTCATTTTATGGGCTGATAGGAGTGAGCAGATACATTCATAGATTTAATTCTGCAGAGTTCAAAGGTTGCAATTAAAGTCTGTTCATTAATATCCAGAATATCCAAATGAACTTAGCTAAAGAAACCTTTCAGCTGCAGTTAATAAAGTCTATTCATGTATCTCCCTTGATTGGAAAATAAAAATAAAACTAGTAGAAAAACGTGAGTTGATCAGGCCCGCGAGTTTTGGTCCGACGTTTATGTGCGCAGGTCGGGCCCGCACACAAGTTCAAGCTATTTTGGTTTCAATAGACCTTGGATTTGCCCCCCTACTCAAGCGCGCACGAGGTTCTAGAATGGGGCACAATCTTAGCAAGACGTTTTAAATCCATGTAAACCACTTTTACATATAACGTGAAACTCACTTTCATATGTAAACCATGTGGGATGTAAACTCACTAACTTAACTTCTACCTTCCAACTACATGAGAAACTAATTTCTCATTCAAATTAAACTCTTTTTCCAACACTTTTTTATAGTTTGAAGGAAAAACAAAAAGGAGAGAGATGAGAGAAAAATCTGAATTTTTTTCTATTGTTTTTGTGTTGTCTAACATCACATGTTAGGACAATAGTTAGATAATATAGGGCTGGTGGTTTATTATGGAATAAACCACCATATCCTAACTACTAACTCCCTTTAACTCTCCAACTTCCGATTTTCCAGAATAATGTTCAACAGACCGGTTAGGCCGGTTCAACAGACCAGTTTGGTTCAATTGATCGATTTAACCAATCCGATATTGGTCGACCAATCCAATTGGAGCATCTATTATCCAATGCAAACTCCTACAAGCCCAATCCAATTGATCATGGAGTGCAACTCATTAGGTATTTGGAATGTTGGTAGTAGTAATGAGTGGTATCTAGCAACACATCATTACTCCCAAATAACAAATATTACTGGTGATTCGGCATAATCACATTTTATGACATTTTGTAGCTAATCTCTTTGTCCTTGATATCCTGATTAAACACAAGTCATGTAATATGTCCTACTTGTATAGTTTAATTTTTTGTTTCTTGATTCGCGAGTAGAATAATCAAACGACAAAAATATCACAATATCAATTCATTTGTTCATCGCCAAGATTTAGTCTCACTCTCTCAAGGGTGCTAAGATATCACTCCTGTTATATAGGATGGACAAATCCTTTCTTAATCACACCTCATCCTACGCACGGTTCGTAACATACCCAATAAATGCCATTAATTCTCATCTTGTTACAGACAACGTTAGACACCATCAAAGCATATCACTAGTCATGCAAGAAATCTTGTGAGATTTCAAGTCGAAGGATTATGCATACAAACACAATCATTATAAGAAACACTATTGACATTTATATAACAATCCATGAAGTGTTCTTATAGCGGGTCACTCCAATATTCTAATATCCGATATCACATACTAATGTGTTGATTACATATCCAATATCAATTATGACACATACTAGTCTCAACACATTATTATTATCCTCTTCATTCCATAATAATGTTTGACTAGGAACATTTAAGAACAGTACTATAACAATTTATAACAACTATTCTAAAGGATGTTATTATGAATAATACCAATTCACATAAGTAATAAACATAATAATAGAACCAGGTATTTATATATCACAATATATATTAGTGATACAATCTGATACAACATATCCCACTTGCACAAAAGACCACGATCTAAAGATTGGCATTTTAGTGCATATAAATAGAACCGTCTCTAAAACCAGTTTTCATGGTATCTAATACCCATAGAAGCTGTATTACGATCATGTTGCTACTGTGACGATGATTTCTTCAGGGTCAACGCTGTTATCATCTGTATGTACTTAGCATATTTGCACATCACCTCTATCAATAATATCTCGGATTAGGTGATAACGACGAAGTATATGTTTGGACCTTTGGCGAGATCTTGGTTCCTTTGATTGAGATCAACAACATTTTCAATGCTAGGTACCACATCAATCTCACTAATGAACTTTCGAATCCAAACTTACTCTCTAGGTGCAACACTTGCAAATATATATACTCGGTTTCTGTTGTAGATTCAGTAACGGTTGGCTGCTTTGAACTCTTCCAGCTCACAACACCACCATTTAGGAGAAATATATAAATTGCTTGCGAAAGATAGTCATATATTGGACTCTTGCATGCTAAACCGATTTAGCACCTTGTATATATATGTACTCTGACTTACGACAAGTAGTCTTCGCGGTCTATCTCTATAGATCTTGACACCTAATATATAGCTGGCTTCGCCTAATTCCTTCGTAGAAAAACATTGCCCCAACCAAATCTTTACAAATTCCAAGGTTGGAATGTCATTCCCCATGAGTAGTATGTCATCTACATACAATACCAGGAAAATAGAATTTTCACTAACCTTCTTATAAATACAAGGCTCATCTACGTTTCTAATGAAACCAAACTCTCGTATGACATCAATAAAATGTTTATTCCAACTTCTAGAAGCTTGCTTTAGTCCATAAATGGACCGTTTTAGCTTGCATACTTTACCGGCATTGTTAAAATAAAAAAAACCTTCAGATCATGTCATGTACACATCCTTTTCAAAGTTTCCATTAAGGAAAGATGTTTTGACATCCATTTGGCATATCTTATAATCACAGTATCCTGCTATTGCAAGTAAGATCCTTAGAGATTTAAACATTCCTACTGGGGAAAAGTTTCATCCTATTCAATACCATGAATCTGTTTGAAACCTTTCGTGACTAATCGCCCCTTGTAGGTTTTCAATGTTTACGTCCATGTCAGTTTTTAGCTTAAAATCCACTTGCACCCTATAGGAGTTACCCCTTCAGGTGGGTCAACCAAGATCCATACTTGGTTAGTATACAAGGAATCCATTTAAGACATTATGGCTTCAAGAAATTTATCAGAATCTGGACTAGTAATTGCTTGTTTGTAGGTTGTAGGCTCGTCATGATCAATAAACATAAGATCAACATGTTTTGTTACGAGAAGTCCAAATTTCTCTAGTGATCTACGAGTTCTACTAGACCTACGCAATTCTTGTGTTTCTTGAACTGGCTCATCTTGCACAACTATTTGTGGAGTTAGTTCAATTTCCATCTGAACATCAGTGCTAGTGGTATAGTTTTGAACTTCTGTAAATTCAGGAACTTCTGTAAGTTCAACTTGATTCCCACTTGTCTTTCTAGCAATAAACTTTTTTTTTAGAAAGACTCTCGTTCGAGCAACAAACACTTTGTTCTCGTTAGGAATATAGTAGTACTTTTTAGTTTCTTTAGGGTACCCAACAAATGTGCACTTGATGGATTTAAGACTCGGCTTATCAGAAGCTGATCGTTTCACAAACGCCTCACAGCCCCAAATCTCCATCAAAGACATACTAGGATGTTTCCTGTCCATATCTCATATGGTGTTCTTTCAACCGATTTAGATATAACGCGGATTAGTGTTAAAGATGATATGTCTTGTCTTACTCAGACTCTCTAGGTAGCCACGCCGTACCGGTGTCAAAACGACACGACGCTGGTACTGGTATGGAAAACGTACCAGACATGGTCAATTCCACATGGGTACTTTTGACCATAGCTGTCGTCGCTGTGAATTTTAATTTTGGGCGGAGTTTGGAGCTTGAACAAAATTGCAGCAATGATTGAAGGGAACATGTAATAAAGAAGACTCGGGCCAGGATTTGAACTTGGCATGTTGAAATGGTTAGGAGGAGGAAGAGAATAAATTAGGGTGAGTAGAAGGAAGAGACAGTGGAAGACAACTGTTTATTTAATTACTTTTTTAATCTATTAAATAGCATATGGGAGATAATATTGGGAGAGAATAGTGGGAGACAGATATAATTTTGATTTTTGATTTTTAAAATTTTTTAAACTATTAATTAGCACATGTGGAGAAATTAATGAGAGATATTTGTGATTTTATTTTATTTTTAAATTCAAAATATATATTGTCACGCCCCGGACCCGGGTCTATAAGCCCAGATCCGAAAACCCGACATGATCGTATTCTCAAAGTAAACTCCGATAATATATTCAGAGAATCTATATCACAACGGGATGAATTATTTATCGAAAATAATATCCATAAATCTTAGAAGACTTTTATTATAAACTAAATAATGAAATAAATTCTCAATTGTACATCGCCTATTATTTATCCAAAATCAAAGAACTAGAATGTGACTTCTAAAAGAATCTCTAATCCCAGTCCTCTTCGTATGGACTATTGTACCTCTATGATTAGTCCTCTGTAAAAGAAAAACATGCAAGCAGTGATGTACAACTCAATAAGAATAGAAACACCTCCTGAAAAAATTCCGGTTACATATATATAGCTTTCAGAATTAGACAGAATTTTAGCGAAATATATTTTTAAACGAATACCTTTGACATAAAAGTATTTTCATAATCTTTCCTAAATTTTGATGGTTTCCCCATAATTTAACAGAAACATAACTTTTAACAGAAATAGAGCAAACAGAGGATACGTTGACCGAGGCTCTTAGGTTTACCGAAACAGAAACAAAAACTAGTATATGTTGGATCAGTACAGAGTCTCGACTAGTTACCGAAATGGGGACATAAACTATTTCCAGTTGGGTCGGTATAGAATTCCGGTTATTCACCGAAATGGGGGATAGAAACTGTAGCTAGTTGGGTCGGTACAGAATTTCGGGTTCACCGAAATGGGGACAGAAAATGATGTCAGTTGGGTCGGTACAAAATTTCGAGTATTCACTGAAATGGGGACAGAAAATGATGGCAGTTGGGTCGGTACAAAATTCCGAGTATTCACTGATGCGAAACCGAGGTACAAATACCAAGGTTCGGCTTAAAGGCCTGATCTTTCTCTATCTGGAACAGTTTATGGGTGAATATAATTAACGATCCTTCCGTAAGGTTGATTATCAATGGGGACTGAAACACCACAATAAGTATAAACCAAACTTATTGATACAGTAACTCAAAAGATGAATGAATTCTACATAGAGAATCAAACACAAAGTAACTAAGGAATAACCTTAAAATATCATATCAAGTCTCACAATAATCTAGCCGAATTCTCTATTAAATAGAGGGATTAATTCGGCTAGTACAACTCAAACAACAATAATGAAGAGTCCTACTTTAGGTAAGACTCTTAAATCCTAAATTAAGTAAACTACCTAAAACAAAACACTTCCTAACATCAATGACAACATGTCCTATTATTTAGCTATCTTATTTCGGCCAACATGGCTAATTAAACAATATAATAAATCTGAAAAAATAATTATCAAATGACTAAAATACCCTTTCAACCGTTTTCCTTCCAATTATGTATCTTTCCTTCAAATGCTATTAGATGGCTTGGATCCTTGTGTCTAGATTTATTTGAAGGCTTCTTTAAATCTTGAACCTTTAGAATAGATACTTTCAACACTTGGAACTAGGGGTGTGCGTTCGGTATCGGTACGAAATTTCGGAATTCGGTTTGGTTTTATGACGTTTTATTAAAACCGAACCAAACCAAAAAAATTTGGAAACCGGATACCGAATACCAAAATTATTTCTGTATGGTTCGGTTCGGTTTGTACCGAATTTTTTTTCTCAACTTAATAAAAATTAGACAAAAGATAAAATTATAATGCACAATTAAAATAAAAATAATAAACTAAAAATTAAGAATAAAAAAACAACTCTACAACAATAAAATAACTCATTAAGTCCTCAATAATTCAGGGTATGGGCAGGGATGAATAGGAGACAGACTTAGCATTTGGAAATAAATGCACAAAGTGTATGCTCCCAGAATGTCCATGAAACATATGGATTGAAGACAACTCTAAGTAATATTAATAATACTTATAAGAATAATAAAAATGTTTTTTAATAATAAAAAATTGATCTATTCGGTATTTCGGGTTTTAAAAATTGAAAACCGAATACCGAACCGAATTATTTTAACTTTTTCAAAAACGAACCGAATAAACCAAAATACCGAAAAAACCGAACTATTTAATAAAATTCGGTTTGGTTCGGTTCAGTATTTCGGTCTAACCGAATAGTGAACACTCCTACTTGGAACAAAGATTGTACTTGGAAACTCGTATTTGGAATATATGAGTTAATTATGAAGTCATTTATCCAAATGACATCTTCAAGCTTCCTAGATAGTACCATATCATTCACCGAAATGGGGATAGAAAATGATGTCAGTTGAGTCAGAATAGATAGTATTCCTAAGTCAACCCGCAAGGTTCAGACAGTATGAGAAATATCCGGATCAGTACCAGACTCAAAATTTCATTTTTCAATAATCTTTATTTCCTTTTAGCCATAACTAACAAATAATGTTTTCACTCTCTCACTCTCTTCATGGAAAGAATCCCTTTTTGAAAACAAAATTTCAGAGAAGGACAAATATTATCAGATTGAGTAAACGCTCCAGAAGCACATCATTGGTACTTGATATTTTCCAAGCTCGGTGAAAGCGAAAATAGAATGTAGACTTCGAGTAAGACGAGTATCGCACACAAACTTATTACCTTACGTTGTAAAAACAGAGCTCTACAACAAGGAAAATATAAGTGATTTGATTTCACTGATTTGTAGTCATTTTCCCAAGAATAAGCAAAGTGGCAGAAGAAACCATGCACATTGATTTATTTAGATCAGGAAGATAGAAGTATATATTCACTTTTCATGAAGATTTGGAGAGAAAATGATGGTAAAGGAAAATAGAACTTGTGTGCAAGAATAGAAGCAAGTGGTGCAGCAGTAGCATAATTACAATAATAAAAACCACCAGTTGTCCCGAGCTTCCCTTTGGACGCATAGCTGTTGCCTTTGTTTTTGGAACCTTGGCCTCTACCGTACTCCACCACATTGACTTTAGCTTGCATTGGAGACATAGTCTTATGCTCAGGGATCCGATTGTCCTCTTCAATACGAAGTCCGACAATGAGATCCTCCAAGGACATTTCCTTGCGCTTGAGATAATTCTTGAAATCTTTCCATCCCGAAAGCAATTTCTCTATCACAGCAGCCACATGAAAAGGGTCACTCAACATCATCCCTTCAGCATGGATGTCATGCAGAATTACTTGAAGTTCTTGCACTTGACTAATCGCAGTCTTGGAATCCACCATATTATAATCAAGGAAACGCCCGACTACAAATTTCATTGTGCCAGCATCTTTCGTTTTATATTTACGGTCGAGGGATTCCCACAACTCTCTAGTCGTGTTGTGTGCACTGTAGACATTATATAAACTGTCATGTAAACTATTCAGAATATAATTCTTACATAAGTATTCAGAATGTTTCCACGCGTCAACAACCATCAAAGTTTGTGCATCAACGTCCCCTTCAGGTATCTTGGGAGCATCCTCTTTCAAAAACATGGTCAAACTCAAGGCAGTCAAGTAAAACATCATTTTTTGCTGCCATCTCTTAAAGTTCACACCACTGAACTTTTCAGGTTTCTCCGTATGGCTTGCCGGAACAGAAGGGAGCATCGTATTCACAGCAGGAGCAGTAACTGCAGCAGCACTGTTGGAAGCACCAACGCCAGTAGTTTGATTTTCAGTTTCCATGATGATAGTTATTTTGTCTTAAGATTATTGGCAAAAATGGGTATAACCAATTTAACAGCTAAAATATACAAAACTCAACAATAGTTAGTGAACAGATGTTTACTGAATAAAAACTAATATTTACAGAAAACTGATGATAAACAATGAACAGGTGTTCTCAGAAGAAGAACATGTGTTCGCTAATGAAAAATAGGTGTTCACATAAATCTGAACCGAGGCTTGTATTCGACACAATTTCCTTGAAACACATTCGCTTCCTCCCGGATAAGTACTAGAGTTTCGTGAAGTGTCTATCTCCCAGGATACAATGGCAATGTAGAACTTGTTTGTGTAAAAAACTGTTCCACCGGAGAACTAGAACAAGAACTGTTGACGAATACCAGAAATTTTGCAAAGGAGAGTGTTTTTCAGAAAAATTTTAGAACTGAGAAGTATTTTCGAAGTGTGTGTCTATTGCTGAAAATTAAGCCTCTTATTTATAGGTTGTAGAAGCAGCTGTTACATATACTCACTTTAATTCAACTGAGTACAATGCCTCTTTAGTGCATCAGTTACAGGCTCTATTGCTGAAAATGAAGCCTCTTATTTATAGGCTGTTAAAGCAGTTGTTACATATGCTCACTTTAGTTCAACTGAGTTCAATGCCTCTTTAGTGCAGCAGTTACAGACTCTTCAACTAAGCCTCATAAATCCTGTTGTTACAACATTTCATCTAACACTAACTGGAAATAAAAATTAAAACCAGTAGCAAAACGTGGGTTGATCAGGCCCGCGAGTTTTGGTCCGGCATTCGTGTACGCAGGTCGTGCCCGCACACAAGTTCAAGCTATTTTGGTTTCAACAGACCTTGGATTCGCACCCTCCTGCGCAGGCGCACTAGGTTCTAGAATGGGGCATAATCATAGCAAGACAATTTAAATCCAAGTAAACCACTTTTACATATAAAGTGAAACACACTTCCATATGCAACTCATGTGGAATGTAAAACCCACTAGCTTAACTTTCTATTTTCCAACCACTTGAGAAACTATTTTCCCATTCAATTTAACTCCATTTCCAACAATCACCCACATGAATGCAAAATTGTTTTGACTCGATGTTGGTATTCAACAGCTAACTCCTGTATAGGAAAAGTAGGTGTTACCCTTTGAACTTCCCCTTTGTAAAGTATGTTTGCTTTACAGCAGTCCAGTATGACTTGATGTCTTTGAACTGTCCTGCTTTTAGTGTAAAGAGTCCACATAAATTACACAAGAATCATTACCATATGTTCTGTTCTCATGGTTTTGTTCATTATGGCCATAAACACTCCTTTGAAACGGCCCCACTTCTCTCTCACATAGGTGATACCTTTAAGTTGAAAAATTTTCAACTTTCCTTCAATATCATTAAAGCAACACAATTGCTACCCTTATTTTTTCCATCACTGTTTCAAGACAGGAATGAGTTGATGTTACCCCCACAGTGACCTAACTAAATCTTACAAGTAGGTTGTCCCTGTAAGCCCTAAGGGCGAACAAACTCTATTTTTGATAATGGTCAAACATTTGATGTTGTGACTAATGTCTTATATCTTTGTGATAGAATATCGAAACTCGTTGTGGAAGCTCTAAGTTCTTCAATCAAGCTATAAAAAAGATCTTCAAGGCACATATCGTCAAGATTGAAGATTGAAGACTTAGGTTTGGTTAGGATAGCTTTATATTTATTAGTCGCTATCTTTAAGCTCTCTAACCAATGCTCTTAATGAACTTAAGTTTACAACACTATAGTCTTGCATACATATTAAACACGTTTTTCAAAAGGCTAAGTTTTAAAAACGATCTTTAAATGTGTTCGTATTTCAAAAACCTTTGTTTTGGTTCATGTCTTTTAAAACGGTTTTTCGAAATGCTTTTAATTGTTACCTTTTGGGAAAATCTTTTAGACTTCATTAGATTTCAAAAGGTGTGAAAAATCAACTCAGGAAGGTCGGTCAACCGAGCTCAAGCTCGGATCAACCGAGCAGAAACTGAGAGGTTTGAAAGTTGGGTTCGGTCGACCATAGGGGGAGATCGGGTCGACCGACCTATGTTCGGATCATCCGACTTTTCCTTCGGTTCAACCGAGGAGATACCGAGAGTTGCATTTTACAGTGCTCGGTCGACCTAAGCCTTTTGTTCGGTCGACCGGGAGTTGTGTTCGGTCCACCGAAGTACATCAACGGTCAACCGAACTCGAAAAAAAACTAGCCGTTATCCCGACCGCTTTTAAAGTCGCTTTTTTGGACGTTTTTGAAATCTATAAAGGCCCTAAAGCTGAATATTCTTCCAACAAGAACCTTGACAAATCTACATTGAATATTCTTAAAAGCTCTAGCTATCAAAAAGCATTTATTCTTTTTTGATGATTTGAAAAAGTCCAAAAATCAATCTTTATACAAGCAAGACAAAAAGTGTTGAATACAAAAGTTCAAGAGCATTAAAGTAAAGATCTTCAAAGGTATATTTACTCCACTTTTGAGTGAAGAACTTGTATCATTATATCTTCATCCTTCCCTTTCTTAGTGATAGGGTATTCTTGTGTCTAAACCTACTTAGTGTGGGAAAGTACTCTTTGTGAGTGAGTAAATTGTGGTTGTGTGTAAAACTCTTAGTGAGTTAGCCACAAGTGTAACAAGCCTTTTTCTTAGTGAAATTGTTGGAAATCCTTGGGAGATACTCAAGGTAGTGGACGTAGATTCTTTGTGAATCGAACCACTCTAAATCACTTGTCTTGCTCTCATTGCTTCATTTCTACAAAGCTTCATATATTAGTTCCATATTTCTTTATCCCAAGAAAAAAGAAGCAAATTTGTATAAAAACCCAATTCACCCCCCTCTTGTGTTTTTTCAATTGGTATCAGAGCCTCGTCTTCATCTTTAGTTTAATCACTAGAAGAAAAGATAATGGCCATGAATTCCGCTTTAGCTTATCTAGAGGGATCTTCCACAAATCGACCACCTCTTTTTGATGGAAATAATTTCAATGCTTGGAAAGACCGCTTCAAGATTTATGTGTGTTCTATAGACTATACTTTATGGCATATCTTTGAAGAAGGTCCTTATATTCCTATGAAGTTGGTGGATGGTGTTCAAATGCCAAAATTGGACAATGAATTAAATGAAGATGAGTCAAAGAAAATGACTCTCAATTATAGAGCAATGAACATCATTAGTTGTGCTCTCAATCCGGATGAGTACAATAGAGTTCGTGGAAGCAAATCCGCCCACAAAATGTGGAAAACCTTGGAAGTCACTCATGAAGGAACAAATCAAGTGAAAGAATCTAAGCTCAATATGCTTGTGAGGGAATATGAGCTTTTCACTATGAAGCCAAGTGAAACTATCAATGAGATGAATACTCGGTTCACAAATGTGGTAAATGGGTTGAGGTCATATGGAAAGGAATATTCAATGGGTGAAATGAATAGAAAAATTCTCAACTCTCTTCCAAAAAGTTGGGAAGGCAAAGCTCTTGTCATTGAAGAAGCCAAAGACTTGAAAACATATCCAACGGAAGAGCTCATTGGTTCTCTTCTCACTTATGAGCTTACTCATAAAAAGGATGATCATGTTGAAAAAGCAAAGAAAAGTCTTGCTCTAAAGACTATTCTTGATCTAGATGAATCCAATCAATCAAGTGATGAAGAAGATATAAATTTAGATGATGAGACAATGGCTTTAGTTGTAAAGCGCATGAAGAAAATGTTTTCCGGAAAAGGAAGGAGATTCCTCCAAAATAAAAGAAAACAAAATCCAAATGGCATGAAATGTTATGAATGTGGAAGCAACCAACATCTCATAGGAGAGTGCCCATCCATCAAAGAAAGAGAGTCAAAGGAAGATAAAAAAGAAAAAAATTCTTCAAATCCAAGAATGCCAAAGGCTTGATAGGCACATGGGATCAAGATGGAAGTGAAAATGAAGAAGAAGAAGAAAATGCAAATATTTGCTTCATGGCCTTCGGTAATGAGGTACATCTTTCTCCTTCAATTTCAAATTCTTGTGATGATAATGAGGATGATCCTAATGAGCTCTTATGTGACATGTATGATCAATTAAGAAAATGTGCAAAGCAAAACTATGAAATGAAGTTAAAAATTGATTCCTTGCTTGAAGATAAGTCTAGATTGTTTGATGAAAACAAAAAACTATATGATGATGTTGATTGTTTTAAAGTTGAAAATGAGAAACTTATTGCTACTTGCAACTCCTCATCATTAAAGTATCTTGAAGCATATGATAAATTATCTTCTCAGAATCCAAGCTTGTTGAGTTTGATAGCTTGAAAAGCAAAGTTGTTGAACTTACTTCTCTTGTTGATAAGTTCTCAAAAGGAACAAAAGATCTTGATCATCTTCTTTGTATGCAACGGACTTCAAATGATAAACATGGATTAGGATATTCACATCCTAGTCATATTGATATTACTAGCTCTTCTAGACCATCTAGAAATCATTTTGTGCATGCTAGTACTTCCCATAAACATGGAGTAGGATATTCACATTCATGTCATATTGATATTGCTAGCTCTTCTAGACCACCTACAAATCACTTTGTGCTTGCTAGTTCATCACATAAACAAAAGAGATACCATGAGCATAGTTACAAATATTATAAGCCATCTATTCGTTGCACTTATTGTGGTAAATTTGGTCACACTAGCAATAGATGTTTTGTGAAAAGAAAGATTGAAATGGGAGTTAAGACTATATGGAGAATCAAGCGTATCGTATCTAACCCCCAAGGACCCAAACAAATATGGGTACCAAAAGTCACTCCTTCTTTTTTGTCTTAGGTACTTTCTAGCAAAGTAAACACTCCGGCTCAATGGTTCCTTGATAGTGGATGTTGTCGCCATATGACCGGAGATGCCGCATTAGTCAAAGACATGGAGCCCATCCATGAAGGTTATGTCACTTTTGGAGACAAAAAGAAAGGTAGAATTCTTGGCATTGGGAATGTTGGTAAAGATTCTTCAACTCTTGTTAAGAATGTTCTTCTTGTTGATAGTCTTAAATATAATTTGCTTAGCATTAGCCAACTTTGTGATAATGGGTTTGATGTTACATTTAGCAAAAAAGACTTGTTCTATAATTGATAGCTCATCTCATGAAAATGTACTAGTGGCAAATAGAACCGGAAATGTTTATATGCTTACCTTGGATGATCTTATTGCATGTGATTTTAAATGTCTATCCATAAATGAAGATGATGCCTTCTTGTGGCACCGTCGGCTTGGTCATGTAAGCATGGATCTCTTAAATAAGCTTTCCTCAAAAGAGCTAGTGCGTGGGCTTCCAAAAAATGAAATATGTGAAAAACCGTCTTTGTGATGCATGTCAATTTGGCAAACAAACAAAAACGTCTTTTAAGCCTAAACAAATGGTTTCCACCTCTAAACCTCTTGAACTTGTTCATCTTGATCTTTTTGGACCAATGAGGACCACTAGTCTAGGTGGTAAGAGGTATGTATTTGTAATTGTGGATGATTTTTCAAGATTTACTTGGGTACTTTTTCTTGCACACAAAGATGACACTTTTCATGAGTTTTCAAATCTTTTCAAAAAGGTACAAAATACTCTTGAGCTAAAACTTGTTTCTTTGAGAAGTGATAATGGAGGAGAATTCAACAATAAATTCTTTGAAGAGTTTTGTAATGAATATGGCATTTCTCATAATTTCTCGGCTCCTCAAACGCCTCAACAAAATGGAGTTGTTGAAAGGAAAAAATAGAACTCTACAAGAAATGGCTAGGTCTATGCTTTGTGAAAATTCTTTACCAAAATATTTTTGGGCCGAAGCCGTGAACACCGCTTGTCATATTGTAAATAGAGTTTTTATGAGACCTTTTGTTGGAAAAACTCCTTTTGAGATTATTTTTGGAAAAATTCCCACAATATCATATTTCAAAGTTTTTGGTTGCAAATGCTTTGTGCTCAACATCAAAGATAGCCTTGGAAAATTTGACAAGAAATCCGATGAAGGAATATTTCTTGGCTATTCATCTAACAAAAAAGGCTTATAGGGTATACAATAAGAGAACCATGTGTATTGAAGAGTCCATGCATGTATCATTTGATGAATCTAACATTTACACATCTACAAAAGATGATGATGATATAGGTATGCCTTTGGAAGGTGTAAATCAAATCCAACAAGCTCCTATGTTTGATGATAATCCTAAGGATAAGGAGGACATTGAAATCACTCAAGATAATCCCCATATTACTCAAAGCAATGATCCTTCAACAAATGAGCTACCAAAGGATTGGATTTACAAGCAAGATCACCCACAAGAGCAAATCATTGGTGATCCATCCGAAGGTGTCAAAACAAGGCGGTACTTCATTGACAATCTTGCTTTACTTTCATCTATAGAACCTAAGAACATTCATGAAGCATTATGTGATTATTTTTGGATTTTAGCTATGCAAGAGGAACTAAATCAATTTGAAAGAAATCAAGTTTGGACTTTAGTTCCTAGACCTATTGATCACCTTATTATTGGAACCAAGTGGATCTTTCGTAATAAACTTGATGAACTTGGTGAGATCATTAGAAACAAAGCTAGACTTGTTGCCCAAGGATTCAATCAAGAAGAGGGTATTGATTTTGAGGAATCTTTTGCTCCCGTGGCTAGACTTGAATCCATTAGAATGCTTCTTGCTTTTGCATGTTTTAAAGGTATCAAACTTTTTCAAATGGATGTTAAAAGTGCATTTCTAAATGGTTTTATTGAGGAGGAAGTATATGTTGAACAACCTCCCGGGTTCTTGCATGAAAAATTTCCAAACCATGTTTATAAACTTACAAAAAGCTATGTATGGTTTAAAACAAGCTCCTCGTGCTTGGTATGAGCGTTTGAGCAAATTTCTCATTTCTATTGGTTTTTCAAGAGGACTTGTAGACACTACACTTTTCATTAAAACAAATGCATCTCATGATATTTTACTTGTGCAAATATATGTAGATGACATTATTTTTGGTTCTACTAATGAAGTGCTTTGTGAAGAATTTTCTAAGCTTATGCAAAATGAATTCGAAATGAGCATGATGGGAGAACTCAATTATTTTCTTGGATTACAAATCAAGCAAACCGATGAAGGAATTTTCATCAACCAAGCCAAGTACACTAAAGAACTACTCAAAAGGTTTGGTATGGATGGTGCTAAGGAAAGCAACACACCTATGAGTGCTACCATCAAGCTTGACAAGGATGAAAAAGGTAAAACGGTAGATGAAACAAGGTATAGAGGTATGATTGGTTCTCTTCTTTATCTAACCGCTAGTAGGCCGGATATCATGTTTGCCGTATGTTTATGTGCTAGATTTCAAGCTTGTCCTAAAGAATCTCATCTAGTTGCCGTTAAGCGCATTTTTAGATATCTTATTGGTTCATATGATTATGGGTTATGGTATCCTAGAAGTGCATCTTTTGATTTGATAGGTTATTCGGATGCCGATTATGCGGGATGTCGTATTGAGCGCAAAAGCACTAGTGGGCATTGTCAATTTCTTGGTCATGCATTAGTCTCTTGGTATAGCAAGAAACAAGCAAGTGTATCTCTTTCCACCACCGAAGCGGAATATATAGCCGCCGGTAGTTGTTGTGCTCAAATCTTATGGATGATGCATACACTTATGGACTTTGGGCTTGCATTTCATCATGTCCCTATCTTGTGTGATAATACTAGTGCAATAAATTTGACAAAGAATCCCATTCAGCATTCCCGAACTAAGCACATAGAAATCAAACATCATTTCATTCGTGATCATGTTGTAAAAGGTGATGTTTGCATAAACTTTATTTGCACCGATGAACAACTTGCGGACATATTCACAAAGCCACTTAGCACCGAAAGATTTGAATATCTCAGACGTTGCCTCGGAATCACAAAATTCCAGGATTGATGTGTGTATTAAGTGTACAGGGGAAAACAGGGGAACCTCGGATCAACAGGAAAAGTTCGGTGATCCGAAGCCTAGACGGTCGACCGAACTATCTTCAGTGCAACCGAACCCTCGACCGAAGAACTACTGAGACTGTTCGGATCAACCTTCGGTCGACCCTCTCTGGAAACGGTCGACCGAAGTCATCGGGTTACAGGTTTTATATATCATTACCCGAATGACTTTTCATTTCATCCCCACTTATGAAACCGATTTTCTCTCAAATTTATCATCTCTCAAACCTAAATTCTTCCTACCCAAGCCAAATTATTCCTTAAATTCATCATTCAATCACTTTTAAACTTTAAATTGAGTGAAATTCTCCAATTTTCAAATTAAGTGAAATCCTCAAATTCACCAAATTGTTCCTTCGGATTACCCAAGCTTTCACTCTTCTTGATTATACCTAATCCGAAATGGTGAGAACAAAACACCCTACCAAAAGAGGCAATGATGATAGTGACACGCCTCCGCGCAAAAAATCAACCCAAACGACCCCTTGAAAAAGGGATTTCTCTCAAAGAACCATCACAAATTCCTTTGAAGAAAGGAAAGGTAAAGCAAGTTGCTCAAAAGGGTAAAGGAAAGAAGATTCAAGAATCAATTTCAAGTCATTCGGAGGACGATTCCTTTTCTTCTCCCTCAAGGGTTTCTCCACCCTCAAATTTTGAGTTTGGTGATTCATCAAACTTCTACACTACAAAGGTAACGAATTCTTTCTACAATGCTTCTGCTAAGAAAGTGTTTGACAATCTTTCTAATTCAAAAAGAGGATTCATGACTACCTATTTAAGAGATGTGAATGTGTTTGCTCACGGTAGAGGATTAGATGAAGTAATGGGGTTATTTGATGATATGGGTTGGATAAACCTATTTGATATTAATGATGATATTTACCCCTCCTTAGTCTACGAGTTTGGTGCTAATTTGAGGCAAATATACGATGATGGTTCTGAAATTAGATATAAGTCTTGTGTTGGAAGAATGGAGTTTGAATTTTCTGATAAGATGTTCTGTGAAGCTATTGGAGTCAAACATGTGGCTTATGCCAAAAGATTTTATAAGAACATGATGAATTCGGATGATGCCAGTCTCTTTAATATGAAACATTTCATATCCGAATTTAGTATTCAAGGCAACTTTTCTGATTCAAAGGATAGGGAAATAGACAAATTGGATGAATTTGGACGAATTCTTCATTTCTTCGTATCCAATATTGTTGTTCGGCCAAAGGACATAAGTCGCCTATCACCTTCCTCCAAATGGTTATCATGCAACATCTATTGGAAAGGAAGCCTTTGAACTTTGCTCATCTAGCTCTTCAACATTTCATGGCTGCAATTAAAGGATCAAGGAATTTCATACCATATGGAAATGTGTTTACTAGGCTTTTTTCAAAGATTCGGCTTTGATTTGCAAGATCCTTTAAAGAAAAAGGTCAGTCGAAATTGATGAGGCTTGTTTTCACCGAATGAAGATGATCTATATTGACAATAAATGGAAGTTCATTCGAAGACAACTAATGATGAGCTTGGTGCTGCGATCCTTGCTAGAAACGTCTCCAATTATATGCTCAAAACACTCCAAAAGATTGAAAAGCAAAGGGGTAAAGCACCTACGGCCGAGAAGTAATCCTTATAGTGATGAGCAAGAAGATGTTCAAGAACATAATTCAGTTAGCTCTAGCGAAAAGGCATCATCGTAAAGTATCCGAGAAGAAGAACCTAATTCTCCAACACAAGAAACTTCCAAAGACCATCCTCGAAAAGTGAACCGAATAGATAAGATGTTTGCTTTGATGAAGAAAATTGCGCGAAAAGTCGAGACGGTAATGGAAGAGATAAGTTGCATCAAAGAAGATGTTCAAAAAAGTGTCCGACAAAGTGGACAAGTTAGCCAAGGATTTGAGTCTTTCAAGTTCGATAAAGAAAATCAACGTTGAGACTTGAAACCTTTGATTGGTTGTTTATGCTTATGCTTATGTTTTTTTTGAACTATGAATGTTTTATGCTTATGTTGAACTATGAATGTTTTATGCTTATGTTTTTTAAACTATTTGTACTTTGTTGATTGAATTCTTTTTGATTATGCCAAAGGGGGAGAAATATTGTTTTATCTTGCTTAATTGTTTATTGAAAACCGACTTCGTTTGTGTGAAAGTTATTGAAAGAAAGTTTCGAGAGTCGACTTTGTTGCGAGCAGAATCGTCGCAGAAAAATTTCCCTTGCTTCGGTCGACCGAAGATGTGGTGACCAAAAGCTCGGTCGACCGAGATCCATGCAGTTTCATATTCATGCCTGATTTTTGCTGCTATCAACTGCTGGAACTTAAGGGAGTTTTCTTAATATTTTCTTTACTGTTCTATCTTTGATATGGCATGTTTTGAGGGGGAGCATTTACTATTTACTTTTTTTCAAATTTCTCAAAACTAGCCTTGTTTTTTGGAAGGAAGGAGGAAAGGAGGATGGTAGGTATTTAGGGCTCTTCTAAGAGTCCCTAATGTGATGGCAAAAGAAGTTAATATACTAGTGTTTGTATTTCTCTCAAGTTTATCTTCTAAAACACTAGTCTTCACTCTTATTTGTTTTTAAAATTTTTTTTGCCATGCTTCCTTGTTCTTACTATTGTTCGTATTCTATCTAATTACATCAAAGTTTGTCATAATCAAAAAGGGGGAGATTGTAAGCCCTAAGGGCGAACAAACTCTGTTTTTGATAATGGTCAAACATTTGATGTTGTGACTAATGTCTTATATCTTTGTGATAGAATATCGAAACTCGTTGTGGAAGCTCTAAGTTCTTCAATCAAGCTATAAAAAAGATCTTCAAGGCACATATCGTCAAGATTGAAGATTGAAGACTTAGGTTTGGTTAGGATAGCTTTATATTTATTAGTCGCTATCTTTAAGCTCTCTAACCAATGCTCTTAATGAACTTAAGTTTACAACACTATAGTCTTGCATACATATTAAACACGTTTTTCAAAAGGCTAAGTTTTAAAAACGATCTTTAAATGTGTTCGTATTTCAAAAACCTTTGTTTTGGTTCATGTCTTTTAAAACGGTTTTTCGAAATGCTTTTAATTGTTACCTTTTGGGAAAATCTTTTAGACTTCATTAGATTTCAAAAGGTGTGAAAAATCAACTCAGGAAGGTCGGTCAACCGAGCTCAAGCTCGGATCAACCGAAAGCGTGAAACTGAGAGGTTTGAAAGTTGGGTTCGGTCGACCATAGGGGAGATCGGTCGACCGACCTATGTTCGGATCATCCGACTTTTTCCTTCGGTTCAACCGAGGAGATACTGAGAGTTGCATTTTACAGGCTCGGTCGACCTAAGCCTTTTTTCGGTCGACCGGAGTTGTGTTCGGTCCACCGAAGTACATCAACGGTCAACCGAACTCTGAAAAAAACTAGCCGTTATCCCGACCGCTTTTAAAGTCGCTTTTTTGGACGTTTTTGAAATCTATAAAGGCCCTAAAGCTGAATATTCTTCCAACAAGAACCTTGACAAATCTACATTGAATATTCTTAAAAGCTCTAGCTATCAAAAAGCATTTATTCTTTTTGATGATTTGAAAAGTCCAAAAATCAATCTTTATACAAGCAAGACAAAAAGTGTTGAATACAAAAGTTCAAGAGCATTAAAGTAAAGATCTTCAAAGGTATATTTACTCCACTTTTGAGTGAAGAACTTGTATCATTATATCTTCATCCTTCCCTTTCTTAGTGATAGGGTATTCTTGTGTCTAAACCTACTTAGTGTGGGAAAGTACTCTTTGTGAGTGAGTAAATTGTGGTTGTGTGTAAAACTCTTAGTGAGTTAGCCACAAGTGTAACAAGCCTTTTTCTTAGTGAAATTGTTGGAAATCCTTGGGAGATACTCAAGGTAGTGGACGTAGATTCTTTGTGAATCGAACCACTCTAAATCACTTGTCTTGCTCTCATTGCTTCATTTCTACAAAGCTTCATATATTAGTTCCATATTTCTTTATCCCAAGAAAAAGAAGCAAATTTGTATAAAAACCCAATTCACCCCCCTCTTGTGTTTTTCAGTCCCTTTGAACCTAGATCTTGGGATCTCCAGTCAACTAGGTTGGATTTTCCTTCATAAGATTTTTATCCTCCACAGGTTTTACACCCATTCCTTTCGTCAATCTTTCAACTGTCTCTTTATTTAACCCTTTGGTTAGTGGATCCGCAATGTTATCTTTTGACTTTACATAGTCAATCGAGATAACTCCTGTTGAGAGTAATTGTCTAATGGTATTATGTCTACGACGAATATGTCTAGACTTACCATTATACATTGTACTTTGTGCCCTTCCAATCGCAGATTGGCTATCACAATGCATACAAATAGATGGCACTGGTTTTCCCATTTTGGAATAACTTCAAGAAAATGGCGTAACCATTCTGCCTCTTCTCCACATTTATCCATAGCTATAAACTCGGATTCCATAATGGATCTGGCTATTACAGTTTGTTTAGTAGATTTCCAACTCACAGCTGCTCCAGCTAAAGTAAACACATAGCCACTAGTGGATTTCGATTCATTTATATCATATATCCAGTTTGCATCAGTGTAGCCTTCTATCACTACTGGGTATCTTGTATAATGCAATCCATAGTTACGAGTATAACGTAAGTATCTCAGTACTCTAACTATCTCAATCCAATGCTCAACACTTGGATTACTCGTATATTTACTTAACTTGCTTACCACATAAGCAATATCTGGTCTAGTACAACTCATTAGATGCATTAGGCTCCCAATTATCCTAGAATATTACACTTGTGAAATACTATTTCCACGATTCTTGGATAGATGAAGACTATTATCTAAAGGTGTTCTAGCAATCCCAGAATCATTCTTGTTATATTTCTTAAGAATTTTGTCTACATAGTGAGCCTGACTCAAAATTAGACAATCTGATGTTCTTATGATTTTAATTCCCAAAATCACATCAGCAAGACCCATGTCTTTCATGTCAAATTTCGAATTCAACATATCTTTTGTAGATTTGACCAATTTTTCAGTGCTACCAACGATGAGTATGTCATCCACATAGAGACATAAAATGATATAGACATCTTTTGTCTCTTTGACATAGATACACTTATCACACTCATTGATTTTGAATCCATTGATTATAATTGTATGATCAAACTTTTCATGCCATGCACTTTTTAGGTGCTTGTTTTAATCCATACAACGACTTCACCAATCTACAAACTTTCTTTCCTGCACCTGGAGCCACAAAAACCTCGGGTTGCTCCATATAGATTTCTTCATCTAGGTCCCCATTTAGAAAAGCTATCTTAACATCCATTTGATTTATTTCAAAATTTCTTAAGCCGGCGATTGCAATTAGCAGCCTTATACAACTTATTCTCGTCACAGGAGAATATGTATCAAAGTAATCTAAGCCTTCTCTTTGCTTAAATCCTTTAATCATAATTCCCTTATATTTGTCAATTGAACCATCGGGTTTCAATTTCCTTTTAAAAACCCATTTATATCCTAATATTTTACAACCCGGTGGGAGGTCCACTAACTCCCATGTATGATTCTGCAAAATAGAATCAATTTCATTTTTTATGGCTTCTTTCCAAAAAGGTCATTCAGAAGAACTCACAGCCTCAGCATATGTTTGTAGTTCTTTTTCCAATAAATAAGTCATAAAATCATCACCAAATGATTTTTCGACCCTAGCTCGTTTGCTACGTCTTGGTTCAACTTCTTGATCTATAAGTGGATCAATAGTTCGTTTTGTTGACCTAAAACCCTCATTGCTCTTACAAGGAAATTCATTTTCAAAAATTGATGCATTCCTTGATTCCATAATGGTGTTCTTATGAATGTCTTCATTCTTTGAGTCATGCACAAAAAACTGGTGCGCAGTACTATTTAGAGAATAACTTATAAAGATACAATCCACGGTTTTTGGACCTATCTTTACTATTTTAGGTATTGGCACTGCTACCTTGGCGGGACACCCCCACACTCGCAAGTGTTTGTACGAAGGTCTCTTGCATGTCCATAACTCATATGGAGTTTTATCTTTTTCCTTCCGGGGTACCATATTCAAAAGGTAATTACTAGACAAGATAACTTCACCCACATATTTGAAGGTAACCCTGAACTTATCAACATTGCATTCATCATTTCTTTCAATGTTCGATTTTTACGTTCAGCCACTCCATTTGATTGAGGAGAATAAGGTGCAGTTCTTTAATGAATAATTCCATGTTTTTCATAGAAGTCGTCGATAGGCGCCTCATACTCGCCACCTCTATCACTCATTAATCTTTTGATCTTTTTATCAAGTTGTTTTTCAACTTCATCTTTGCTTTTTAGCAAATATACATAGCAATATTTCGTGCTATAAAAGTAATAATATACTTATTGCCTCCACGTGTTTGACCTAATTTCAAATCACATACATCACTATGAATTAATTCTAGTGGTTCGGTGCTTCTTTCTATTGAGTGAAACGAAGACTTTGCTAATTTTGCTTCGATGCAAATTTCACACTTATCATTCAAGTCGATTTGAAAAGTAGGTATATGGTCCATTTTAATTAATCGTCGCAACGAATTATAATTAACATGACCAAGCCGTTTATGCCATAAATCAGAAGACTCAAGCAAGTAAACAGAAGAGGTATCTTTATTAATGATTGAAATTACATTTAATTTAAACAACTCATCGGTTGCATACCTCTTTCCTACAAACATTCCAGCTTTGCTCAAAGTGAGCTTATCAGATTCAAACACCATGCAAAAGCAATGTTTGTTTAACAAAGATCCAGAAACAAGATTCTTACGAACCTCTGCACATATAACACGTCTTTCAGTGTTAATATCTTGCCAGAAGTCATCTTCAAAAGAACATTCCCTTGCCCTTCGACAATAGCCGTGGCAGAGTTGCCCATAAATATCTTTTCCCCTTCAACAAATTCAAAGGTGGAAAAATGATCTTTCTTGGTGCACACATGTCATGTAGCACCAGTGTCAACCCACCACTCTTTAGGGTTTGACCCGACCAAGTTTAGTTCGGAGATCATGGCAACTATGCTCATGTCCTCCAACTCTTTGGCCATGTGACTCATCACGTTGGTCTCATTATTCTTTTTGGGATACTTACTATCAGTAGACTTATGACCTAGTTTTCCACAGTTGAAACATTTCCCTTTGAATTTGTACTTCTGCTTTGAGACACCACCAGTTGTCCCGAGCTTCCCTTTGGACGCATAGCTGTTTCCTTTGTTTTTGGAACCTTGGCCTCTACCGTGCCCCACCACATTGACTTTAGCTTGCATCAGATTCATAGTCTTACGCTCAGAGATCTGATTGTCCTCTTCAATGCGAAGTCTGACAATGAGATCCTCCAAGGACATTTCCTGGCGCTTGTGCTTGAGATAATTCTTGAAATCTTTCCATCCCGAAGGCAATTTCTCTATCACAGCAGTCACATGAAAAGTCTCACTCAACATCATCCCTTCAGCAAGGATGTCGTGCATAATTACTTGAAGTTCTTGCACTTGACTAATCACACTATTGGAATCCACCATATTATAATCAAGGAAACGCCTGACTACAAATTTCATTGAGCCAACATCTTCCGTTTTATATTTACGGTCGAGAGATTCCCACAACTCTCTAGCCGTGTTGTATGCACTGTAGACATTCTACAAACTGTCATGTAAACTATTCAGAATATAATTGTTACATAAGTATTCGGAATATTTCCACGCCTCATCAGCCACCAAAGTTTGTGCATCAACGTCCCATTCAGGTATCTTTGTGCATCAACGTCCCATTCAGGTATCTTGGTAGCATCTTCTTTCAAAAACTTGGCCAAACTCAAGGTGGTCAAGTAAAACATCATCTTTTGCTGCCATCTCTTAAAGTTTACACCACTGAACTTTTCAGGTTTCTCCGTATGGCTTGCCGGAACAGAAGGGAGCAGTAACTGCAGCAGCACTGTTGGAAGCATCAACGCCAGTAGTTTGATTTTCAGTTTCCATGATGATATATATTCTGTTTTAAGATTGTTGGCAAAAATTGGGTATAACCAATTTAACAGCTGAAATATACAAAACTCAGCAATAGTTAGTGAACAGATGTTTACTGAATAAAAACTAATGTTTACAGAAAAATGATGATAAACAATAAATAGGTGTTCTCAGAAGAAGAACATGTGTTCGCAGAAGAAGAACATGTGTTCGCTAATGAAAAATAGGTGTTCACAGAAATCTGAACCGATGCTTGTGTTCGACACAATTTCTTTAAAACAGTTTCGCTTCCTCCTGGATAAGTGCTGGAGTTTCATGAAGCGTCTGTCTCCCAGGATACAACGGCAACGTAGAACTTGTTTGCACAAAAAACAGTTCCATCGGCGAACTAGAACAAGAACTGTTGGCGAATACCAGAAATTTTGCGAAACAGAGTGTTTCTCAGAAAGCTTTTAGAACTGAAAAGTATTTTCGAAATGTGTGTCTATTGCTGAAAATGAAGCCTCTTATTTATAGGCTGTAGAAGCAGTTGTTACATATGCTCACTTTAATACAACTGAGTTCATTGCATCTTTAGTGCAGCAGTTACAAACTCTTTTGCTGAAAATGAAGCCTCTTATTTATATGCTGTAGAAGCAGCTGTTACATATTCTCACTTTAATTCAACTGAGTTCAAAGCTTCTTTAGTGCAGCAGTTACAGACTCTTCAACTAAGCCACATAAATCCTGCTGTTACAACCTTTCATCTAACACTGACTGGAAATAAAAAATACAACCAATAGCAAAACGTGTGTTGATCAGGCCCGCGAGTTTTGGTCCCGCATTCGTTTACGCAGGTCGCACCCGCACACAAGTTCAAGCTATTTTGGTTTCAACATACCTTGGATTCGCACCCCTGCGCAGTTGCGCACGAGGTTCTAAAATGGGGCATAATCGTAGCAAGACAATTTAAATTCAAGTAAACCACTTTTACATATAAAGTGAAACACACTTTCATATGCAACCCACGTGGGATGTAAACCCCACTAGCTTAACTTTCTATTTTCCAATCACTTGAGAAACTATTTTCTCATTCAATTTAACTCCACTTCCAACAATATCATTGTACCAAGAGTATATGCACGATTGTATGGGCAGTGGAAATTCTACAACAACTGGAGTAAAATACCACCTTTTAATGCTTTATAATTGTCTTGGATCAAAGATCATAAGAGTATGAAAAGGAAAATTTACAGTAGAATGCATTAATATGCATAAAAAATGCAGGGGGTAGACAAAAATTAATCAACATACAGGCTTCTACTATGTCCAAGTAGGGATGGCAATGGGGCAGGTCGGGGCGAATTTCTGAGGATCCGTCCCCGACCTAACCCGTGACCCGCAACGGGGCAAGACTACTCGCCCTATGCGGATCGGATCAAAACCCGCCCCGCCCCGTTCTGTTTTTTCAAAAAAAAAAAAGTCCCCAAATCTGCCCCGCCCCGTTGTAGAACTGCTGCAACCAGATTGAGGTAAGGATGAAGAAGAGCTCAATGAAAACAGCACCAAATGGAAGTATGCCTCTGATCAAGATTGAGAACACGGGGTTCATGTGAAGGGATTCATAGGCGGAAACTCGTTCCAAACACCCATGAAACAATTCGAAAAACAGCAATAAAGAACTTACTTTCTTGTATTCAAGAAGCTACTTCTTGAATGGAGGATGACGTTTCTTGGATTCTTTGCTGCCACCAACGGAATTCCCTTTGCGGAATATCCCTCTACCGGTATCCACGTGACGAGACGGGCAGCGAGTGCTAGCTCTTCGTCTTTCTGAGTTTCGAAATTATGAGAGAAAAGGGAGACCAAAAACTGAAATCCAATTTCAGAGAGTTGGTGATTTTTTTGGGCTGGAAAATACATAGGCTAGGGTTTCGGCCAAGAGGGCATTATATCAGGTATGAGAGTTTGTTCCCACAACTAACTCTCACATCCTCAACTCCTCTCGGCAGTGGGAGTCCTCAACTCCCACGTCCCCTAGACTTCTGTTGGTAGTGGGAGTCTTTATCGGATAATAACTCCCACGTAATTCCAGCTATACCGAAAATGCCCCTTATCTCTAATTCGAATAATAACACTTTATTATTCTCAGAAAAGCGAATGTAGATACAATGAACCTAGACACATTCTAGATTCATTGAACCTGGACATGAAGCTCGTTAGCTCGTCTATGCGTGTGACCCTGTAGGTATTAGTAGTGCCCTAGGACCATTAGCACATGTTGTGCGTTTTGTTATCTTTTGAGCATGTAATTGAATAGTTAATTTTGCTTTTGATTATCAAATGTGTGATTTGATAGTAAAACTCATTAACTTATGTAATTACTATTCTAGAAGTCCCTAGTCTTATGTAATGCTTAATTACTATGAAATAAAACTGGTATGATTGTTGATTGATGATCTTGTTTTACTGATCATGTGTAATGAATACAAATCACATCATAGATGCAATATATAGGGATACATTGTATTGGACGTGTTCCGTCAGAGAAGTAATACTTCATGGTCTTAAGTCATAAGTATTACTTCCTCAATACTATTTTAGAATCCTTAGACCTTATGTCTTCATTGATTCTAGTATGAATGGAGCCACGTTTTGACTCAGTCGGATGTAGTGTAACAGAGTAATCAATACGACTGAGATCGGATGTAGTGTCCTATCATAGCTTGAATGTGAGAGACATTGTAAGGAATTTGTCCCTCTCTATTATTAGAGAGAGATATCCATGGGCCCCTCGATAGGGAAAGACTGTTTAAATGCATGGCCGTGCTCAAATGTATTTGATAAAGTGGTTATCAAATGCTATTTGTCAAAAGCAGTCTACCGGAGATCGAGCATAAATACAATTAAGCTTAATAAGGGTGACGACCACCATGCCTTATGCTTAATTAGGATATCGCGAGACAAAGGGATTAAATAGTGGATTGATATTAGGTTCCGTTGTATATTCATTCACTTTGGGTAGTCACAATGTCCCCGCTAGGGACCGCTTGTGATTTATGAACACATACTACTACTAAGTGTGTTTTCATTGCCATTGTGAGATGAACCTACGGGGGTCACACGCATAGACGAGCTAACGAGCTTTATGTCAGATTCAATGAATCTAGAATGTGTCTAGGTTCATTGTATCCGACATTTGTCTTTCCGAAAATAATAAAGTGTTTATTATTCGAATTAGAGATAGGGGCAATTTCGGTATTTCACTATAGCTGGGATTACGTGGGAGTTATTATCCGATAAGGGACTCCCACTACCAGCGAAAGTCTAGGGGACGTGGGAGTTAGAGACTCCCACTCGCCGAGAGGAGTTGAGGATGTGAGAGTTGGTTATGGGAACAAACTCTCACACCCTATATAATGATCTCTTGGCCGAAACCCTAGGACATGATTTTTCAGCCGAAATATTACCAACTTTCTGAAATTAGATTTCAGTTTCAGCCTCTCCCTTTTCTCTCTAATTCCCGAAAATCAGAAAAGACGAAGAGCTAGCAATCGCTGCCCGTTTCGTCGCGTGGATACCGGTAGAGGGACTTTCCGCAAAAGGGAGATCAATCGGTAGCACATCCGATCCAAGAAACGTCAACCTCCATTCCAGAAGTAGCTTCTTGAATCCAAAACCATAAGTTTTTTCTTCTTTGTTTCTTACTTGTTTTTCGAATTGTTTCATATGAGCGGATCCTTTCGAGGGAGGATCCATGGGTGTTTGGAGCGAGTTTCCGCCCATGAATCCCTTCGGTGGTATCGAGCTCTGGCTCATACGACTCGATTTCGATATTGTTTATCAGACAATAACACTATCAATTCCGATTTGATATGTGTATGTTTGAAAAACAGAAAAATCTTTTCTTTGATAATAAAGATGCATAAACTGTTTAAATATGCTTAAAGAATGTATCTTTTGATGAATATATGTGATATATGCATAAATTGCTCTCGGTTTAATCATGTTTATACGGTTAAACTGTTTTCGGTTTCATGATTCTGCATGAACTGCCTTAGCATGATTCGGTTTGAAATTTAATTTGATTAATTGCATAAACTGTGAATCTGTAATTAATTAGATTAATTCGGTAATATGCATAAACTGTTTATGATTATGAATCTGATTATATGCATAAACTGTTTTTTTGAATCGGTTATCAATTCGGTTAATTCGATTAACCCAACACATAATCCGATTATGTAAGTAAGGCAATGGAGGGGTAAATCTGGGAGGAAAAACTCATTCGATGAGCTGATGTAGAATCAGATTTCCCTTCCAGGGGCGCCCCGATTCGTCGTTCCCCCCGAATTAAGACTTTGTGTATGTACTCATAGTTACTTTCATTGTGCTTTATGTGATATTAGCATGGTGAATAGCATGGCCTACTATACCCCTTGTTTTACATATTTTGATTGTAATTTTATAATACGACCTGCGAGTCGTTTTTTCAATGTTGTAAAATTGTAATCGCTTCATTAGATTAGCTTTACTGCTTTACATTGAAGGCTGGGTATGCCCATGCAAATATGTAACAAGGCTGGAGGTGCAAGATCGAAGACATTATCCATGAGATGGATTTTGACCTAGATTGACCCTTGACTCCCACAAGGCTCGTGGGAGTCATTATAGGAATAGGCCATGCTATATCACATTTACTTTTTCGCTTCATAACCTGCGTGTGATGTTTATTTTATGTCTGGATGGATTTATTTTAAACGTCACATCAAATGGTTTTAATTAAGTCTTAAAGTGCCTACCATAACCTAAGCACTCCATAAGCTTGGATCATCATTTTTCTGCTTGCCAAAGCAACAGATAAAGTGGTTACCTAAGTAAAGGGAGATGGGAAAATAGTGATTTCCATATGCTTAGACATGGTTCGACTTAGCTAGGCCATCAAAATAGTTTTGGGCCTAGGGCATAAAATGGGAAATAGCCGGGACATATAGATGTCAATCCCATTAGATGATTTTACTTTAATTGTGGGTGTTAAGCCAAAGCTTTCCTATAACTATTGTAAAATGTTTTTCACCCACTATTATCAAGTGTTGAAATTGTGGAAAATGTTTTTTGCTCAAAAACTAATAACTTTGCAATTAACTTAATGTAGATAAATGGCAACCAATTCATCACACAATTCATTGCGATCCGTCATTGAGAAGGAAAAACTAAGCGGGACCAATTTCCTTGATTGGGCCCGCAACTTAAGGATTGTCCTTAGCGGGGAAAGAAAGTCATGACGTTCTTGATACTGGACATTCCTGAACAGCCTGCCAATAACGCCCCTAGAGCTGAAAGAGATTCTTGGAAGAAGCATTTCGATGACTCTAACGATGTGACTTGTCTCATGTTAGTCACAATGAGCCCTGACCTTCAAAAACAGTTTGAAGGAGTTGAGGCTTTCCAGATGATGGGCCAGCTCAAGGAAATGTTCCAAGAGCAAGCTCGTCATGAAAGATTCCTCACAACTAAGGCGTTAAATAGTTGCAAAATGGCCACTGGAACCTCTGTGAGTGCACACGTTCTTAAGATGAAGGGCTATTTTAACCAACTTGAGAAACTTGGGGCTCCCGTAGGTCATGACATGTCCACAGATATGATCTTGGGCTCACTCCCACCGGAGTATGACCAATTCGTTATGAACTTCAACATGCATGCCATGGAGAAGACCATACATGAAATACACGGGATGCTCAAGCAGCTGAATCGAACATTAAGAAGACCCCTGAAGTCTTAATGGTTCAAAAAGGGAATTTCAAGAAGAAAGGCAAGGGAAAGCCCATGGCTAAGAGAGGCAAAGGCAAAGGCAATGACAAGCCCAAGCCCCAGCCAAAAGCCAAGGCACCAAAGGAGGGAGTTTGCTTCCATTGTGGCGAACCAGGCCATTGGAAACGGAACTGCAAACTCTATTTGGAAGAGAAGAAAAGGGAAAGGCCAGTTTGATCTGTCTCTCCGTGTATTTATGTTATAGAAATTAACATGTCTGCTCCTACTTCATGGGTATTAGATACCGGTTGTGGATCTCACATTTGTGCAAATGTGCAGGGGTTCAAAAGGAGTAGATCACTGGCAAAAGGAGAAGTGGACCTTAGAGTAGCCAACGGAGCAAGAGTTGTTGTTGTAGCTACTGGGACATTTAATCTAGCTTTGCCAAGTGAACTTATTATAGAATTGGATAATTGTCTTTATGTTCCAACTTTGAGTAGGAATATTATTTCAGTTTCTTGTTTGGATATTGATGGTTTTGAAATTAATATTATAAATAAAGTTTGCACCGTTCATAAAGATCATATCTTCTATGGAGATGCCTCTTTGAGGAATGGGCTTTATGTTCTTAACCTCGATGATTCCAATAAAAGGCCCATCTATAACATCAATACTAAGAGGTTTAAAACAAATGACTTAAATCAGACCTACTTTTGGCACTGTCGTTTGGGCCACATAAACGAGAAACGCATATCAAAACTCCATACAGATGGAATTTTGACATCATTTGACTTAGAGTCTTATGAGACTTGTGATTCTTGCTTGTTAGGCAAAATGACTAAAGCTCCCTTCACTGGACAAAGTGAGAGAGCTTCCGATTTGTTGGGCCTCATACATACAGATGTTTGTGGACTAATAAACACTAGTGCTAGAGGAGGGTTTCAGTACTTCATCACATTCACAAATGATTTCAGTAGATATGGCTACGTCTATCTAATGAAACATAAATCGAATCTTTTGAAAGATTCAAAGAATTTCAAAATGAAGTACGTAATCAACTTGGTAAAAAATATTAAGATACTTCGATCGGATCGAGGTGGCGAATACCTTAACCAAGAGTTTGACGAACATCTTAGTGGTTGTGGAATTGTTTCACAATTAACTCCTCCCGGCACACCACAATGGAATGGCGTGTCGGAACGGAGGAATCGCACCTTATTAGATATGGTTCGATCTATGATGAGTCAAACAAGTCTTCCAATTTCCTTTTGGGGGCTACGCCTTGAAACTCGCTGCATTTATATTAAATAGAGTTCCTTCTAAAGCGGTTCGAAAACTCCATATGAGATATGGGACTGGGAAACGACCTAGTTTGTCATTTCTCAAAATTTGGGGATGCGAGGCGTATGTAAAACGCTTGTTATCCGATAAACTCGCCCTCTAAATCCGACAAATGTTTGTTTGTGGGATATCCTAAAGAAACTAAAGGATATTACTTCTATCTTCCATCGAGAGAACAAAGTGTTTGTTGCTCGTAATGGTGTATTCCTTGAAAGGAATTTATTTCCAAAGAGGATAGTGGGAGTAAGATCCATCTTGAGGAAATTCAAAATCCCCAAACAACATCCGAACCAACTTTAGAAGTTCAAGCAAGCTCACGTACCGATCATCGAGCTTCAATCTTTGACACAAGGCCCAAGAAGGTCGAGTCGGGTACATCAACGACTGAGAGATATGGATTTCTCGTGATCGATGATCATCGAGTTGAACTCGATTGATCAAGATGAACCCACTACCTACAAAGAGGCAATTCGTAGTTCGAAAGTCGGATAAGTGGCTAGAAGCTATGAAGTTCGAGATGCAATCCATGTGCGACAACCAAGTATGGACTTTGGTTGACCCACCCGAAGGGTGCAAGGTCATTGATAACAAATGGTGTTACAAAAAGAAGACCGACATGGATGGTAATGTACACACTTGTAAATCGCGACTAGTAGTTAAAGGTTATAGACAAGTTCATGGTATTGACTATGACGAAACCTTTTCCCCTGTCGTGATGATAAAGTCAATTAGGATTTTACTTGCCATAGCCGCATATTATGACTATGAGATATGGCAAATGGATGTTAAGACTGCGTTTCTTAATGGAAACCTTCTCGAGGATGTGTATGACACAACCTGAGGGGTTTGTTGATCCAATAAATCCTAGCAAAGTGTGTAAGCTTCAAAGGTCCATTTATGGATTGAAGCAAGCATCTCGAAGCTGGAATCGTCGCTTTGATGAACGTATTAAAGAATTCGGTTTCATCAAAAACGAAGACGAGCCTTGTGTTTATAAGAAAGTAACCGATAATGCAGTAGTGTTCCTTGTGCTTTATGTGGACGACATCTTACTGATTGGAAATGACATCCCCACATTACAAAGCGTAAAAGCTTGGTTGGGGAAGTGCTTTTCCATGAAAGACTTAGGCGAGGCCAATTACATTTTGGGTATAAGAATCTATAGAGATAGATCTAACAAAATGATTGGCTCTGAGCGAGTGGATACATTGACAAGGTACTTGAAAGCAGTTCGGTTGCAAGACTCCAAAAAGGGATTCTTGCCCATGTCACATGGCGTTAAACTCAGCAGAACTCAAGGACCTTCCACAAGGGAGGACCAAGAGCGCATGAGTAAGATCACATATGCTTCGACCATTGGGTCTATTATGTACGCCATGATATGCACTCGCCTGGGATGTCTCATTTGCTTTAAGTATGACTAGCAGATATCAATCGACCTCGGAGAGTCACATTGGGACTGCAGTCAAGAGCATTCTTAAGTACTTGAGAAGGACTAAAGATATGTTCTTAGTTTACGGAGGTCGGGAAGGAAAGTCCGGTTGTAAATGGTTACACTGACGCAAGCTTCCAGACCGACGTAGACGATTATAGATCGCAATCTGGGTTTTGTGTTTTGTTTGAATGGAGGTGCTCGTGAGTGGAAGAGCTCAAAGCAAGAAACCGTGGCCGACTCTACAACGAAGTTGAGTATCTAGTCGCCTCTGCAAGCGCTAAAGAAAGCTCGTTTGGATCGGGAAGTTTGTTGATGAACTAGGTGTCGTCCCCTAGCATTGTGAACCCGAGTGGACCTCTATTGTGATAATATCGGTGCCATTTCACAAGCTAAGGAACCTAGATCTCACCAACGATCCAAACACATTCTCGAGCGCTTTCCATCCGATTAGAGAGATCATCGACGGAGGAGGCGTTAGTATTTGCAAAGTTCATACAGACGACAACATTGCAGCATCCATTGACCAAGCCACTCCCACAGCCTAAACATGAGTGTCATACTAGGTCAATGGGATTGAGGATCATGTATGATTGGAACTAGGGCAAGTGGGAGATTGTTAGTAGTGCTTTCAGGACCATTAGCACATGTTGTGCGTTTTGTTATCTTTTGAGCATGTAATTGAATAGTTAATTTTGCTTTTGATTATCAAATGTGTGATTTGATAGTAAAACTCATTAACTTATGTAATTACTATTCTAGAAGTCCCTAGTCTTATGTAATGCTTAATTACTATGAAATAAAACTGGTATGATTGTTGATTGATGATCTTGTTTTACTGATCATGTGTAATGAATACAAATCACATCATAGATGCAATATATAGGGAAATATATACAAATCAAATCATATCCCTATATATTGCATCTATGATGTGATTTGTATCCATTACACATGATCAGTAAAACAAGATCATCAATCAACAATCATACTAGTTTTATTTCATAGTAATTAAGCATTACATAAAACTAGGGACTTCTAGAATAGTAATTACATAAGCTAATGAGTTTTACTATCAAATCACACATTTGATAATCAAAAGCAAAATTAACTATTCAATTACTTGCTCAAAAAGATAACAAAACGCACAACATGTGCTAATGGTCCTAGGGCACTACTAACATCATGTACCAGGCCTGCTCAGGTATTTGCCTTGGGATCTTGTTAGTCTTCACAGGATCCTCCATAGCTGGCTTCTTAGAACCAACATAACCACCCACAAAAACAAGAGAAACAGAGGAGAGGAAGAGGACAGCCGGAGAGGAGGAGGAGGAGGAGAGCTGGAGAAGAGGAGGAGAGGAGAGCGGCGGAGGAAGAGAGGAGTGGAGGAGCCGGCGAGGAAGAAATAAATGCTTTTAGGGTTAGGTAGATAAGATTATATATACTTAGGATTGAAATGGTAATTAAAATATTAGCACATAAAACCCTATAAAAATAATTATGTTACGAATCAGGACGGGTCGGGTCAGGGCAGGTCAGGGCAACCACCATATCCAAATCTGATGCGTGACTCGTCCCGACCCGTCCTAACCTGACCCGTTCTCATTATGGGGCGGGGCGGGGCTACCCCAAACATGAACGGATCGGAGCGGGGCGGCGGGTCACGGGTCAAATTGCCATCCCTATGTCTAAGAGAGAAAATGGTACAATGGTGGAAAATTAACCACACGAGGGAACCGTTAGAAATGATAGGTTTGTTGTAGTTAAATTCGTTAGAATTAAACACGTAATCCTATTCCCAATCAGGGACACTAACAGAATTTAATTATCAATAACAATTAAATCGGCAAGGCAAAATAAATCCAAAACAGTAAACCAGCCAGAAATAGAAAAATAACACTATATCAGTTTATAATACAAAAATAGAAAATTTAGGAAAATATCTGTACCAGAAGATAGAAATTTTAGATACGTGAAAACCAAATCGTATCTGGTAACCAACAGAATCACCAGTTGAAACTGGTTTGCCTTCAAGAGAATATTCGCCCCACTTACCGGTGCGAAACGGACCAGCGAAACTCCTTCCTGGATAAGACGGTCCAGATCTGCAACAGCGCACACCGAATTCGATCACCTCGAATCTCTTCAGTTCACCCGAGAAATCACCGAATAAAATTATTATTGCTATGAGAAAAAGATTTAAAAGGAAAAAGACTAAAAATCTTAATTTTTTCGTTTTTGTTCTCAAAAGAAAATAAAAGAAAGGCATTAATAAAAAGCCCTTTTCTTTTTATTTCTTTATTTCTTTATTTTTCTCATATTGGAAAAACATTAAGAGTAGTGTATTTATATAGGAAAAGGAGCTTGTTATTTCCAAATATTCTGATGTGGGATTCATATTAAAATATGAGTTCTCACATCTTGAAACTCCAACTTCCAATATAATTAACAATGGATTCCCACCACTTAAGTGGCTTCTACCAAAGTTAAAATTCACTCTCTATCATGCCAAGAACAAAACATAATTGTTATGTCAAACTAATCCTTTATAGACGCAAAATTATTGGGTCTCAAAGTAGCCACTTCCAACAATCCCCCACAAATCCTCAGTACATTAGTATCCGAGATTAACATTAATTTGCTTTCAATGATGGTACCTTCCGGTTTGAACCACCAGCTAAGTATCCAATTTATGCCCCCAAAGAAACAGATGGACTAGAGCCTGGAATCTGAACATTGGAAGTGACGGTGTCCATTGGTAACAACAAATTAAAAAGGCTATGGACACAATCTGTAAGGTTGACACGTTATCCGATCCTGTCTCATAAGTGTATTCAGAGAAAAATTCGTTCTCTTCGTTGCGGCCTCACAACAACACTCACATAGTTGGCAATCTCTAAGGATGTGCTGCTAACCGGAACTACCATTCACTTTGTTCCCTCTTGTTTTGTTTTATTTGTTCAATATCCATCTCAGTAGCATAGTATATTCGAGTCCCAAAATCAGCTGTATGTTGACGATAAACATAAAAACCACCACCATTCTTTAAATTCACCCTTTTAAAATCAGAGTAAAATTAATCATCCAAATTCGTCACAGTATTCGTATTCAGAAAATAATCCTGAAGTTTCCATGTTTTGTAACAAATATAATTAATTTTAATCAAATAGAGTGATTTTATACTAACCTTTGATTCGTTCTCAAACTGTCGGAGACGAAATCTGTTTTTAATTAGCACATGTGGTTCAATTCAAAATATATTAGGGATAAAATAAGATTAAAAATTCCCAAAATATATTAATTTCCAAATTTATTAGGAATTGACATCTAAATAAAAGGAATAAAATAAGATTTCAAAATAAGATTAGAAATTGCCAAAATATATTAAATTCAAAATATATTAGAAATTGCCAACTAAATAAAAGAAATAAAATAAGATTTTAATTACTTATTTATTCTTCTATAAATTGTAAGAGTCTCTAAACAATACATACAACCTCATTCTTAAAGATTACCTTTTAGCAGAACCTAGGAAACGAAGAATGTCAAATAAGGAAAAACAAAAGTCATTTCTTCAAAATACCATCAAATTCACTAGCATCTGATTTTAATGAAAAACCTTTATGGAATCATGTGAAAGTGTTAGACTCAGCACATGGAGACGGAGGAAACAGATCATGGTCTTGTAACTATTGCAACAAGATAGTTGCAAAATCATATTCTAACGTGAAAGCACATTTATTAAGACTTACTATTTTTGGTGTTAGGACTTGCAAATCCATCTCAGAAGATGTTGCTCGCGCCATCTTAAAGAGCATGAAGAGACCGAGAGGAAAAAAGCCTAATGGTTATTTGAGTTTACCACAAGGTACGGATCTCGTGCAACAGAAAAAAAAGAAAGACATTTGCATTAGAAAAATATTTTAATGTTGTTGAGAGAGTTATTGCTGATAAAGTTTGTGCAAGAATGTTTTACGCTTCTGCTTTGCCATTTAATTCTGTTAGTTAACTGGTTACAATCCTCTGAGTTTTAATAGGTTGCGCACTACTCATTTAGCACAGGAAAAAAACACATATCAATATTAAAATTCAACATATTAAAGATAGTTGGAACAAAAAAGGGTATGTATTTGTTCAGATGGCTGGTCGGATATACAAAGAAAGCCTCTAATTAATATTATGGCAGCCTCTGAAAGTGAGCAATATTTATTTCATCAACTAATGCAAGTGGACAGGTGAAGGATGCTGATTTTGTATCCACTACAAGAGTGAAGACATTCAGTGACAACTATTTTGTGAGGATATGCCATTTTGTCACAAATTAGAGGTTTATTGTGAAAAAATATTTTGTTGTCACTAGTGTAGGTTCTAATTGTGACAACTTACAGGTTTGTTACGGTTGTATTGTTAATTGTGACAATTAAAGTCTTTCATAATTATGTTGTCACTATTACTAAATTACTTGTGTCGTAATTAAATTTTATCACTGAAGTTTTGTCACTAATAGCATATGCGCTCTGGTACCAATATTTTTTATCGGGGATGAAACGTAGCTGTGACAAAAATTGTTTTGCTCACTAGTATTCTAATTTATTGTGACTAAAAGTGCTTTTTCAATGCACTAACGCCTTTTCGTGATGAAAATTGGTGACACTAATGTTTAATAAGTTAGTGTTAGCTGAATGTGGACACAAATGAGAGGTGTATTGTGACAAAACATGGTGGTCACTATTGTTTGTACTAGTGGCGACGACTTATTTGTTTGTTACTACCGCAAATTGTGACGATTAGTGTTTTCCATAGTTAAGTTGTCATTATTAGTGCATTACTATTGTCCTATTTTTTTTATTATTATTATTATTAGATTCTGTCACTAATATCATGTGAACTATGGCATAGTTGATCTATTAGTGGGTGGAAACTTATTTAGAACAACTCATCTTTGTCGCTAGTATTTTCATTTACTTTGACGAAAATTCCTTTTGTCACTCAAACGTTTATTATTGTTGCCGAAGTTTTGTGTCGCGAAAATTTCAATCAGTTAGTTTAATTGAATGTTGTCACCAAAAGAAGAAAAATGAAAAAGGAAAGTGGTATTGCAACGAAAATTGATGGAAAGTATAAATATTTTTTGTTTTTGTAAAAAAAAAAAAAAAATACGTGTATAAATATACAAGTATATATGATATAATTTAGAATTTAGTTTTAGTTTTAATATTTGTTTAGTAATACATTAAATTTATTACTAAAAATAAATATCCATATAGAATAAATTTATTCATATTTTGATAACAAATTCATACACAAATACATAGATTATGTTTCTGAACTATATTTTGAAAGAAAAATTAAATACATTTAATTATTTAAAATTAATGAGAGTATATTAATTTTATTTTGATTCATGAAGAAAAAGAAAACAAAACACAAAGAAAAATTTAAATAAGTAAATGTTAAAAAAAATTCCATATTAATAAATATAATAGGAGGAACATCAATTAAGAAATGATCAACTTGCCCAGCGGCCCACTACACGACATACAAGCGAGAGATCACGAGTACAATTCTCATCATTTGAGATGGAGAGACTGTATTCTACATTATTCAATGGTTTCTTGACTTCGCAGCTTAGTTCGGGCTCAGCGGCTACTCGGCTCGGCTCGGCTCGAGTGGAGGGAGTCGGCTTGGCCTAAACTCAGTTGACACTATTTCAAAAATAAGTAGTTACGAAATAGTTGTCACTGATTTGAGTAGTATGCGTGACAAAAATTTGGCCACTATTAACTAGTATTATAGTGTCGACGATGTCGTCCCTATAAATATAAATATTGTGACGACTTCATTTGTCACAATTTAATTTTTTTTTGTGTCAAAACTATTATCACACGTATTTATATTTGTTGTGACCACTTTTTTGTCACTTATTGTAAATGTTTTGTGTCGAGAATTTAGTCACAAAAGCATTGAGTAATTGTGACCAATCACAAAACGTCGTCACAATTTCATTAGTGATGGAGGTATTTGTAACGGCAAGTGACGACTTCAAAAAATGACCACAAGCAATAATAGTGACCTAAAATCGACCTTACAGTGATGACTTTTGTTGTCACTAAATATCATTTTTCTTGTAGTGATCCAATATTTTTCTCGCTGCTATTAAAGTTGTTGGACCACATAATGTTGTGGAAATCATTACCGACAATGCTAATAACTACAAGGCTGTCGGGGGAATTATCGAGCAAAAATATCCTCATATCTTTTGGACACCTTGTGTGGTACATAACTTGAATTTGGCTCTGAAAAGAATGTGTGGCCCACCAGAAAATACAAGTGTTTTTGTTCATTGCAATTGGATTTCTAAATTGTTTATTGATTGTCAAACCATTAGAAATTTTATTGGGAATCACGACTTGGCACATTCAAATTTTAACATATATTCAAGTTTAAGGTACAATTTATGCGCCAATTCCCTTTCTCACAGCAATGGTGACAAATGTTATCCTTAGCCATTTCGCCTTTCGGTTTTAATGCTTTACCGAATTGGTTTGGCTTGCCCTTGGGTTTACCGTTAGGCTTACCTTTAGGCTTACCAACACATTTGCCTTTGCCTTTATTAACCATTAATATGGTTTTGGACATGCTTATTTCCTTCCCAACAGTCCTTAGCAATTTCAACAATTCGGGTAGAGACTTGTCTATCTCATTCATGTTGTAATTTAATACAAATTGACTATAAGATTCTTGCAACGATTGCAGAATGAAGTCTGTAAACAACTCTTGGCCAAGACGGAAACCCAATTTGCTAATATTTTCAACATACCCTATTATTTTCAAAACGTGGGTTCCGACTGAATTTCCCTCTGTCATCTTGCATTGAAATAAAGATTTTGACACATCAAATCTCCCTTGGCGAGCTTGACCAGGGTAAGAGTTGTTTTAAATGTTTAATCATGTATATAACACACAGTATGTTGCTTTTGAAGCTCAGAGGTCATGGTGACTAACATAAGACTTGATACATCTAATGCATCATCAACGTGCTTACGATAAGCATTTATTTCAGCTGTTGTAGCCCTAGGGGCTGGTTACTCAGGAATTGGTTGTTCTAGAACATACAATTTTTCTCATGTTTGAGGACAATCCTTAAATTCTTGTACCAGTCAAGGAAGTTTCCTCCCTCTAACTTGGCCTTCTCATGGACCGATCACAATGATAAATTAGATGCAACTGATAAGGAACCTTGATTATTAAGGTCAAGATTCGACACAAAATGTTAAAACTCGGAAATTTCTCTATCTTGAACTAGTCCAAGGGGAATATACTCAATGCAACTCTAAGAAGGTTAAGTATCGATGGAGGCTGAAACACCACAACAAGCGAAACTATCTCGGTGATACAATAACTCAAAAAATGAATGAAGTTCTATAAGAAGTTCAATTCACAAATATCTAAGGAATAACCTTACCAAATAGCATATATATAATGTAATTCCAATGGTGACTGAAATCCCTCTTAAATAGAGTAGAATTTCAGCTCAATGAACCCTCAAAGGAAGAATCCTAATTAAGTTAGAATTTTTCAATCCTAGAAATAACAATCTTACTATAATTTAACCGAATAAATTGCCACCGTTGTCCCTAACTTATTTTCGCTCGGCCAGTTTTATCCTTTTTAGAAAAAACTACTATTTTTTGTCCTTAACATTTTTACGGGCTGCCAGTTTTGTCCTTCTGTCAAAAACTAGCCATAAATCCGTTAAGTGCATTGACCAGTCGTTAACAGTCAAATAATACCCTCTCTCTGCCAAGGGTATAATTGGAAATCCATGTATTTTTACTCATCTTCTCCAAAGCTTCTCCTTCCATGGTGGAAGTACAAGTAACAAGAAGGTAAGGGGAATGAATTGGTCTATCCAAACCTCATTCCCCTATTTCCCATCCATTTCTTCTTTCTCCCATGACATCTTTCCTATTTTCCCCTTATTCTTCATCCTCAATTTATTCTTCATTCACCACTTGCAACATCACTCCAACCACTATAAACAGCCACCATCTCTAGATGGGTCTTCAAACAATCTCAAAAAATATCACCAAAATTCTTCAATTTTAAGAAAAAAAATTAATGGGTATTTCAATCAAGAGATGATGGTTGATTTTGGTGACCCTAACCGGATCTCCACCACCCGCCGCCGCCGGAGGAGTAATTTTCCGGCTACCTTTGCATCATATCACTATTAGCCTCTTCACCATCACCACCATTTGCTTAAAAAAGTTCCAAACTTAAATCCCCTCTTAATTTAATAGAAAACCCATTTACCCCAAATTCCAGTATTCTAGAAAACCCATTTACCCCAAATTAAATCAAAGCCACTCAGCCCTGGTCGGAGAAAAAGAAGGTTGCTTCATGGGTCCCCTTCGGCAACTCAACGATCCTCGGCTTCCTGCGCCGTCATCAATGGAGCAGCTGAATCCTCTACCGCCGTCATCTTATATAGTGGTGCTCTATATAATACCCTCCTCCCCACAAAAAAAAAAAAAAAAAAAAAAACTGTATTTAATTTCAGATTTTTTTTAAGAGAAACTATTTAATTTCATCACAATCACAAGGAGTACAATAATGGTGACAAAGAAAATATACTTCTATATTTCTTTGTTTCTTTCTTCCTTCCAATAGAAGAGAAGAGAAGAAGAAGAAGAAGACGACTATTTGTTGGGTTGTTTATAAAGCCACCGCTTTTTTTCTTTCTTTTGCTTTGTTTTTGTTTTTGTTGTCTTCTACAATGGAAGGAGAAGCTTTGGAGAAGAAGATGGGTAAAAATACATGGGTTTCCAATTATACCCCTGGCAAAGAGAGGGTATTATTTGACTGTTAACGACGGGTCAATGCACTTAACGGATTTATGGCTAGTTTTTGACAGAAGGACAAAACTGGCAGCCCGTAAAAATGTTAAGGACAAAAAATAGTAGTTTTTTCTAAAAAGGATAAAACTGGCCGAGCGAAAATAAGTTAGGGACAACGGTGGCAATTTATTCTAATTGAACCACTATCTAAACACGTGGACAACATGTCCTTTATTATAGTCTTACTAAAGATAATGCAGCTAAAACTATAATAAGTAAATAATATAAAGCTGAAAATATAATTATAGTCTAGATTAGACTTTAATTTACAAGTTTGCTAAAATGCCCTTTTAGCCACTTTGCTTGTTTGGGCCGATTTGAATGCTTTCAAAAGTTAAGAGGTTAACTTGAACATCGTCTTCTAGTTGTAACTTAGCTTCCTCTTTAGTCTTGACTTCTTGGACCAATGTAGAAATAGCTTGAGTTATCTGCCTTGCTCTTTGTCTTGTCTTTAGTCCTTGGATGTTGGTTAAGGGATCCCTTGAGTAGGGCAGCCCCTTGGATGGTCCCTCATCATCCCCTCCCCCTTGAAAAGGATTTGTCCTCGAATCATCATCACCATCAACACAATCTGAATAAAAATCAAAAGGTGACAAGCCAGCAACATTAAAAGTAGAACTTACACCATACTCACCTTTCAAGTCTATCTTGTATGCATTGTCATTGATCTTAGAAACAACTTGAAAATGTCCATCCCCACGTCGGTGTAATTTTGATTTTCTTTCAGTAGGAAATCTGTCCTTCCTAAGATATAACCAAACCCAATCTCCAACTTCAAACGAAATTTGCTTGCAGCCTTTATTTGCATACTTGGAATTTTGTTCATTCCTCTTGCTAATGTTCTTTTGGACTCGTCGATGAATCCTTTGTATATAATCTGCCCTAGAATCACCTTCTACATTATAATACTCATCAACAGGTAAAAGGGTTAGATCTAAAGGGGTTAAGGGGTTAAAGTCATAAACAACTTCAAAAGAAAAATTATTTGTAGTAGAATGTAGAGTCCTATTATAAGCAAATTCAGAAATAGGTAAAAAATATTCCCACCTTTTTAAGTTCTTTTGAATGCCTGCCATAAGTAGAACTCCTAAAATCCTATTTGTTACCTCGGTCTGGCCATTCGTTTGTGGGTGACTTGATGTAGAAAAAAGCAATTTGGTTCCTAACTTACTCCATAAAGTTTTCCAAAAGTAACTTAGGAACTTTACATCTCTATCACTCACAATAGTCTTGGGGACTCCATGAAGCCGAATGATTTCATTTACGAACAAATCAGCAACATGACTTGCGTCACTTATTTTTCTGCAAGGAATAAAGTGAGCCATCTTAGAAAAACGATCAACAATAACCATTATATTATCCATACCTCGTTGGGATCTCGGTAATCCAAGAACAAAGTCCATAGGTAAAGGCATGTATAAATGTGTACAAAGCTCACATATTTTCCTAACATCTCTTTTCATCTTGGGACAATAAAGGTGTTCTTGCAATATGTCTAAGGTTTTAACAACACCAAAATGTCCCATTAAGCCGCCACAATGTGCCTCCCTAACAATTAAATCTCTAATAGAACAAGATGGAATTCACAATTTATTACCTTTAAACAAGAAGCCATCAAACCTATAAAAATCTTTTCGAGCCGAGAGCACACAAGATTTGAATAAATCTGAAAAATCATTATCTTCCTCATACAAAGCTTTAAGATGTTCAAAACCTAACAACTTAGCATGCATAACGAAAGTAAAGTATACCTTCTAGATAGAGCATCTGCTACAATATTTTCCTTACCTTTCTTGTATTTGATGATTTAAGGAAAGGTATCAATGAAGGAAACCCATTTAGCATGTATTTTATTCAACTTACTTTTCCCTTTTAGGTACTTGATGGATTCATGGTTTGTATGTATCACAAAGTCCTTTGCAATCAAGCAGTGCTATCATGTCTCCAAAGCTCTAACAATTGCATACAATTCTTTATCATAAGTAGGATAGTTAAGTATAGGACCACTTAATTTCTCACTAAAATATGCTAAAGGTTTGCCTTGGTGTTACAAAACAACTCCAATACCTATCCCTGAAGCATCACATTCAACTTCAAAAGTTAAATTAAAGTTAGGTAAAGCAAGAATATGGGAAGAAGTAAGTAATTCATTGAGTTTTTAAAATCTTTCTTCTTGCGGCTTCTCTTAAAAGAATTGAGTATCCTTCTTCACAACTTCATTTAATGGGGCAGCAATGGTGCTAAAATCACGTACAAAACGTCTATAAAAGCCACTTGTTGGTCTCAGCCATTCCACAATTACCTTAATTTTTGCCTGATCAACACAAATACCTTGAGAACTCACAATGTATCCACGAAAGTTAATAGAATTAGTGCAAAAGACACACTTTTCAAGTTTAGCATATAGTGTTTGTTCTTTTAAAATAGAAAAAACATCCCTAAGATAGATAACATGTTCTTCTAGTCTTTTACTATAAACAAGTATATCATCAGAATAAACTACAACAAATTTTCCAAAACAATGCCGAAATATGTAGTTCATTAATCTTATGAAAGTACTAGGTGCATTAGGAAGACCAAAAGGCATAACAATCCATTCATATAAACCATATTTAGTCTTAAAAGCGGTTTTCCATTCATCACCTTCTTTCATCCTAATTTGGTGATATCTTTGAGTTAAATCAATTTTAGAAAAGATTAAAGCACCATTTAACTCTTCAAGCATATCATCTAAGTGAGGTATCAGATGTCTATATTTAACAGTTATCTTATTAATAGAGAAACACTCCATACATAATCTAAAACTCCCTTTTTTCTTAGGTACCAAAATAACCGAACTAGCACAAGGACTTAAAGACTCTCTTACATGCTCCTTCTCAAGACGTAAATCAACTTGCCTTTGAATTTCTCAAGTTTCATCCGGATTTTCTCTATAAGACGCACGGTTTAGAAGGCTAGATCATGGGATGAAGTCGATTTGATGCTCAATTCTTCTAATTGGAGGTAATCCTTTCGGTAACTCCTTAGGGAATACATCTTTAAATTCCTGTAAAATATAAAAACAAGACTAGGTAGAGAAGAAGAAGTTAGATCAAAAGAGTTAGTAGTTAGGGACCTTTTGGCTCCTTTAAATACTAACAAAACAATTAGTTATTTTGTTCGAATTACCCTATCTACCTTTCCTGGATTGATAAACAAACACTTTTTGAGCACTTTCCTTTTTTTCTTACAATATGCTCGGCTTTTCCTATACTTTTTACCTCGGATTTTACCTCAAGGGTAGGATATTTACTCTTCTTTTTCAACTTACTCTCATTCTTTTCTATCTATTCTCGACCATTTGTTTATGAACCTCACAAGCTTGACTAGGTGTCAAAGGATGTAATGTAAACCAAATATTATCCATAGTAACTTGGTACACATTTTTTCTCCCAATATGAACCGTACATCTATCATATTGCCATGGCCTTCCTAAAATTATGTGACTTGTGGTCATTGGAACCACATCATATTGAACTTTATCCTTGAACCTTCAAATCCCGAATTCAATCTCTACTTGCTTATCCACCTTGATTTCACCACTATTGTTTAACCAAGAAAGCTTATAAGGCATAGGATGTGCTTTACAAGGTAAATCAAGAGCGGTGACCATACAATAAAAGCAAACGTTAGTACAACTTCCATTATCAAAAATAAGTAAATAAAGCTTGCCTTTAACGTTGCACTTTGTTTGGAAGAGATTGCTCATTTGTTGATGTGCATCATCTAATGGTTGAGAATGAAGAAGCTTCATAGTAACAAAAAGTTGATTTCCATCTTCCGGAAGTTCCTCATAGGCCACGGTTTCCTTCTCCAAAATAGCCTCCTCGGCTTCCTCATCACTAACCCACCTTCCATCATCTTACATTATCATAACACTTCGGTTTGAGCAGTCCCTAGCAAAGTGACCCTTTCCTCTACATTTAAAACATTCTTTTGCAAGATTAGAAGTAGTACTTAACCTCGAATTGGATGAATTTGATATAGAAGATGTCTTGACTTTCCCACTCCATGTCGTGGCTGATTTTGCAGCACTTGTAGCCTCTTTTGCTTTGGTTTGGCTCGGAAAAATAGTAGGATAAGTTAGGGGCTGATTCGGCTTTTTCCAAGATTGGAAATTTGTCGAATTAGTCCTTAAGCTCTTCTCTTTTTGTTGCCTTTCGATTTTCTCTGCATAGTACACCATAGAGATAAGATTATCAAGGTTAGCACATTCTACCTTTGATCTAATTTTGTCATTTAGACCAGCCAAGAACCGCGCCAATGTAGCCTCTTCATCTTATTGGATATCGGCTCTAATCATTGCAATCTCCATCTCTTTGTAGTACTCATCCACCGACTTAGTTCCTTGCCTCAATCTTTGTAAGCGGTATTTTGGGGAACAAATCTACGCTTCATAACAACTTTCATCTCATCCCAAGTATCAACTTGTCTTTGGCCAACCCTTCTCCTTGTCTCGGCCTCTTTGTCCCACCATATTGATGCATAATCTCCAAACTCCATGGCTGCCAACTTAACTTTATTTTCCTCCGAGTAATTATGCGGGGCAAAAACATGGTTAACTTTACGAATCCAATCTAAAAATAATCCGGGATCGTTTGTACCTTGGAAAGAGGGAATCTTGATATTGATTGCACCAAGATTATTGTCAAACCTTTGAAATTGATCACCCCTTCTCCGCTCATATGCAATATTGCTCTCCATCCGAATTGGTTGCCTAGCCCTCAGCAAAGTAGGATTTAAATCCAACCTTGTCCGAATGGTCTCCTTCAATGGCTCATTGGATTCTTGTGATTCTTGATCATCATTCTCGGCATCAACATCAATTTGTTTACGTCTTTTAGGATCAATTGGTTGCTTTGAAGCTTCAAGATTGTTCAATCTTTCGGTCATCTCCTCCATTTGCTGCAACATCTTGCGCATGAATTGTTGTGTTGATTCTACAAAAAGCTTATCTTTGCCAAAGATCTCTCCTTGCTTTGATGATCCTTATTGTTTAGACATATTTAATCTCAAAGAAACACTCAAACTGTTGCATAGAAAAAAAATCACTATTTATTCCATCAATACTCGTAAAAGAACTTCAAGTCTAGATGAATTAAAGGTTCCTAACTTGTTGTGTTGAGACAAAGCAAAAAAATAATGGAAAGAATTCATATCTTGACTTACGCGAAAATGTTAAAGAAAGAATAAAAGAGTAATCTTGAAAATCCTAGACCTAATCAAGAAAAGAAGATACTTTTAAAGATATCCTTTTGTGTTTAGGAAAAGGAAGATCTCAATCTTTACGTTTCTTTTTCTTGTTCTTGAATCTTTTTCTTTCTTTTTCTTGGCCGAACTATGTATCAAGAATTCAAGTTCGAAGACTCTACAATTCTTGATTTTGTAATGAAGGTCACGACAAGAAGAAAGGGGTGAACAATTGCCAATTCTTGAAACGGGGCTCGAAGCAATAAGAATCAAGAAGTTTGCGTTTGGATTGTTCACTACTTGGAAATAATACTCTCGGCTTCTTTTTTCTTTTTCTTTTCTTTTTTTTTTTTTTTTTGTATCAAGCAAACAAGAAAATTTTCAAGAAAGAGGTATAGGTACACCAAGAAGAGAACAACCTTGTGCTCTAATACCAAGTGATGAGGACCTTGATTTTTAAGGTCAAGATTCTACACAAAAGGTTAAAACTCGGATCTTTATCTATCTTGAACTAGTTTCCAAGGGGAATATACTCAACGCAACTCTAAGAAGGTGAAGTATCGATGGAGGCTGAAACACCATAACAAGCGAAACTATCTCGTTGATACAGTAACTCAAAGAATGAATGAAGTTCTATAAGAAGTTCAATTCACAAATATCTAGGGAATAAGCTTACCAAATAGCAAATATCTAACGTAATTACAATGGTGGCCAAAATTCCTCTTAAATAGAGTAGGATTTCTACTCAATGAACCCTCAAAGGAAGAATCCTAATTAAGTTAGAATTCTTCAATCCTAGAAATAACAAACTTACTATAATTGAACCAATATCTAAACACGTGGACAACATGTCCTTTATTATAGCCTTACTAAAGATAATGCAGATAAAACTATAATAAGTAAATAACATAAAGCTTAAAATCTAATTAAATTCTAGAATAGACTTTAATTTACAAGTTTCTTAAAATGCCCTTTTAGCCACTTTGCTTGTTTGGGCCGATTTGAATGCTTTCAAAAGTTAAGAGGTTAACTTGAACATCATCTTCTAGTTGTAACTTAACTTCCTCTTTAGTCTTGATTTCTCGGACCAATGTAGAAATAGTTTGAGTTATCCTATTTTCCCTTTGTCTTGTCGTTGGTCCTTAGATGTTGGTTAAGGGATCCCTTGAGTAGAGCATCCCCTTGGATGGTCCCTCATCAGCAACAGTTGTATTTGCCATGTTTTCTAGAATTAAATATGCAAAGTTAAGTATCATGGTTTTAAAATCCTTAACAGGACTATGTAAATGATTCTGCCACGATTTTCTTCAAATGAACAACCCTCAATGTTCATTCAGAAATTTTGAAACTTTCTAGTAGGACCAAGATCCATATTTCACCTCATCCTGAGTTAACTTTGGCTAATCGCCTAAGACATGGTTATTTAGGTAGGCATATTTTCCAATTACATTACTTATGTAATTCCTGTTAGTTAAGTGAATAACAATTATTCAAGTACATCACAATGTACATTTTTAACTCGTTTGCCTCTAGATCCTCAATCTTATTGAGATCATCTAGTTAAGTAGAACTCAAGCCTTTAGTCGACGGATATCACTAACTTATCCTTCGCGCCTCAACCGGATAGACATGTGCACACTGCTTTGGCAAGTCCCACACATTTGTCGATCTAGGCCTTGACGAGGGCCAAATCAAGGAAGACACTAACTTAATATGTTCAATTAAGGAATTTTCATGTTAAAAATGATCTCACCAAACTATGTATAAACAATTTATACATATGCATCGCATGCATCTCATACACCATATACATAAAAATGAATGTGACACAGTAATAGACCAACCTATGTGGATTCTTCCAAGCCAATGGAATAATCCTTGGTCAATCTAAGGTGAAGACAGTAAATCTATGTACTATACTTCTTCTTCTTCCTATTGATCGTCTTCATTTTGATTTCCTCCATTCTGGTCTATTTCCTCTAAACTACTATTATTCTATAATTACATAGATAGAGAGAATCATCGAGTTACATGCATAATTTTGAGAGAAGGCACGACACGCAGGCCGTATTTTTCATAAAAATACATAACACTAGGTATTTGGGCTATTACTATGCACCATACTCACATAATATGACATTCATGCTTTGAATAACACCAAAAAATATTAAAAAATATCAAACCAACAACCCCCCCCCCCCCGGACGAACCGTTCGTCCACGGTATCGGCTGGACCTTTGTTCGCAAAAACTGTATAATTCACTATTTAGTTGCGGACAATCCTACGAACGAATCATTGTCTGCGGGTTCATCCGCACACAGGTAGAGTGAAATTCCGTTTTCAACAAATGAAATGTTTGGACGATTTTTGGAACGACAATTCGTCCTATGACTAGTTTAACACTTAAAATCTTTTGATACTTTGTGCTGAAATCTTGAAACACTCTTGTAATAGTAGATTGAATAATAATAAGGGAAAAAATCCAAAGCTCCTGCATTCAAAACATTAATGAGTACATACGGTCCACAATTTTAAAAACATCTACTCTAATATTTACAACATTTTTAGCTAGAGTCATCCATCATAGTATTATAATGCAAATTGCACGCTTTTATGTTGGAATTTGCACTATCTGATGATTGGAGGTCCGAAGAGCGAACAAATAAGGTGGTGTGACACATCTTATGTATTGTGTTATTTATAATTTTTGAGTTGACTCTTAGGTTTCTATTGGCTTTTCAACTTCTTCTTTATTTAGGTTAGTTGTCTATTTGATTTCCACCGATTTTTCAATTGTCTTATTTTTTGGTCAATTAACTCTTTGAATTCCAGTGTCTTTTCATATGTTTTTTGATTTTTTTTATCTCTCGATTTCTCTAACCTCTATTATGAAAAAATATAAGTTTTTGTTAGATTATATAATTCTATTTTTTTGTGTAATGATATTAGTAATAATAAATTAATAATTTAATAACATTAACGAAGATGAAGTGTTAAAGAATATGAAGTGTTGGTTATAAATTTTGTACATTTCAATTTAATTATCATCAATACATATACCATGTAGTATAATTATGTTCTTTATTTATTGGTGGAGATTTTAATAGACTCAAAACTACTCTTCAATTTTTACTCTCCATAGATGTAATTAATAATATGGATTTACAATGTTATTTATAATTAATGAATCTATTTAGCAAAATGATAAAAAGGATACATTAGTGAATATAATTATTATAGATACATGTATATTTTAATATAATTATTCGTGTTATCAATTGTTAAAAAAGTTATAATAAATTACTTTGACTAAGTATTTATTCCGAGATTTAATTGCCTTCTTTTTTGACTCTTTAAATTCCAAGCCTTTTAAAACTTTTTATTATTATCATTTGATCTGAATAAATTCTTGCTTGTACATTTTTTTTTTTTTTTTTGCTTGATGGTTAAACTGGGAAAAACTATTGAACTTCCTTTGCACAGTATCTTAATTTTTTTTAATGAAATGACAATATATTAAGATTTGCATCGCGACTTTGATAATCTATTAATATTGTAAAAATCTCTACAACTAATATTTGTCGGAATCAGTTTTAAACGATACTACTTTAGCTTATTGTTTTAGCTATTATTCATTTTGTTGTTAATTATTATTAGTTATATAATAGAAGTTTCTTCTATGTAAATGAGTACCTATACATAGTTGTAAAGATTAATACTAATTATTACAATATTAATTAAAAACTTTAATATTCACGTATTTAGCACACTTTAATAGATTTATAATTTATTTACTATGAAATTCAACTAATGTATTATACTTATTTATTATACATGGAAGTTTCTAATTGGTCCACATACCACAAAATGCCACATGTCACATCATGAAACTTCTACCTCAACTTGGACTAATATAACTAATGAAGTAAATAAATATAATTACTATAATAAAAGTTACAAAACTCTTCTACTTCATTCATTAATATAACTAATGAAGTTTATAAATATGTAATTGTAGCCATTAACTATAGAAATTTTAACTTTATAAATATGTAGTTATAGCCTTTAGAAATAGATTACAAACATTATAAATAATTATAATTCAAGCTTTTGCAATTCCATATAACATTAATACATGAGTTATAATTTATAATTAACTCTTTTAGAATTCACTTGAAACATCATAACTAACAATAGTTAAAGTTTTTCCAATTCCAATTAACATTAATACATGCCTTTTAAAATTCCCTTACATGAATAAGAACTCCAAAAGTCACTTGAAACATCATAATTCATTATAGTTCAAACGTTTCCAATTCCAATTAACATTAATACATGAGTTATATCATTAGTTGTATGTTATAATTAATACTCATTTATATTTTGTGTATGTATATATAGAGCTAAAATTTCTTATAGTTAAAATTTCTTACTTCATATTTTATCTCAATAGCAATTTAAGACTTTAGCTTAAGTTATTAGCTAATGGAGCACAACATCTTTTGCATTTATATTTTACATGTAAGTTTTTTATTGGGCCACATCTCACAATATGCCACATGTCACTCCCTCAAACTTCTACCTCAACTTGCCCTAACTTTATATGTTATAGATTTAGCTTCTTAACATTTAATGCATAGGTTTCTCTGCAAGTTGCGATTACATATTAAAGTAGTTCAGGGTTTTGATTATATGTTAACTTGTACTGTTATGGGGGTACTATAGAAGTTACTGCAGATGTAGACCTTTTTTACTTAAGATTTTTTGCTTAATGAAGGATTTCAAATCCATTAAATGGAGTAGCAAACTCATATCACAAGAGACGAGCTGCAATACACGTAGTTTGTTCTTTCATTTTCCATAGAAAGTACATTGTATGCTGCATCTTTAGGTGTACTTTTTAATGAGCTATACATTTGATGATACAGATTTGATTCAATGAATATATTGGTCATTCACTTGCCATCAAGGGGGTTTGTCCCCACCTGTGGCTCTATTAATATAAAACATCATTTTTCTAATTTTACATGTGGGGAACAATGTGAGTGAACTGTGTTCTGTTTGCCTATTCTAGCTGTATAGAGAAAGAGTTGTGTTATCCTATGTGTTGTTTTTGTTTGAGAGTCTCCAATCTTTATAGTTGGAGATCATTTGCTATTTTATAGGACTGAAGTAGAGATTGAGGCATTGTTGGATGTCCCCAATTCAAGCATCTCTGTTGTAGCAGGAAATGGCTTCACTGAAGAATCCAAAGAATGATGGTATCCTCCATAGGGTGCTGCTACTGTCCATATAAGTAGCAATGCCACCATGACCACTGAGAGGAAGACCATGTTTGCCCATACCATCTTTGTATATCTCTTTAATGGTTTACAGTGATTGTTCAGGATTTCAGAGAAGGCATCAGTTACTATTTGACACTCAACAAGGCTTTCCATTCCTGGATATACATTTAGTAGCCTCTGAATTGAAGTTGTGTAGGCCTCCACCAAGTTGTAATCTCTAGCCGAGACAGTGATCCCTCCAGTGCAGACCTCAGAATCCCGACATGTCAGCAACTTCAATAGCTTCAGTCACAAAAATGTGTAATTTAAGCAATGGAGGTAAGATTGTAGCATTTCATAAACAATATGAGGTGTTTTACATTAAAATATTGCAATGGAGGTAAGATTGTAGCATTTCATAACTGATTTAGTGCTTTCAATTTATTATAATAACTGATCTGATAGTGTACCTCTGGGATATCTCCAATCTGTATAGTGCTTTCTGCACAATCCCTTGTCTGAAATTCATATTGTGGTGGTGCTGAGAAAGGATTGCAGATTTGAACTATATTCCCAAAATTTGTCGATATGTTTGTATTTACCTGTAATAGAAATGAATCAAGTAAGGTGACACATACAAGTGCTAGGACACAAGGATACATATCTAAGACCGCAGGGACGAAGTTAGGAATTTGGCGTTGGGGGGCGAAAAGTGCAACAGTATGTCGAATTGCAAAAACAAATGCTGGGGAGCGAATTTGATAAAATATTCCGATCTACACATAAAATTTACTATATGTAGTAGTATTTTTAGAAATCTCGTGAGGGCGACTGCCACCCCCGCCCCCCTATGTCTTCGTCCATGTAAGACCGGTCAGATTTTGTAAGTTTACCTGGTTGACAATGTTATGTATCTCTGCACTGATATCATGTAGGACTGATTTGGCTGAGATGAGTTCATCACAAGGAAGAATTGAACTTAAACTGTTGTTGTAAGGATTTTGTCGGAACCCCTCAAAGGCTGTACATGTGTCCCCTGCGAAACTGGAAACGGATAAATGCTTTCAGAGAATATAAACACATTTTATTTAGAAATCGTATGGAAGTTATAGATTGGAGGGTGGTTATGTTTTAAGTGGATATTTGAAAATAACAACAGTCAATTTCCTTTAGAATGTGGAATACCAAGGAATTTATGGCTTTTAATTTTGTGCTTCCCAAGAGTTCAGTGAAGAGAAGTCATACTTTGCTAAGAAGAAGTAGACCCCAAAGAACAGCCAGCATAGAACCGTAAGAATCCAACATATGACAATAAGTCTGTGAAAAATGAAGGAATATGTCAATTAGATGATGGGTTTCCGTTCCTTTAAAGAAGTGGAGCAATATGTGAATAAAGTAAAACCAAATTTACTTACGAGCGAAATGTCCGTCTAAATTTCAGGACTCCAAACACTGCAAGGAAACAAAAAGAATGCACCACATATTAGGGCAAAAAATCGTGTGTCCCCCGTTCTGTATCCCCTTTTGTGTCTTTACGAATAGATATTTGTCACGCGTATATTTTTTTCCTGTGGGTTCCACTATTTCTTTTAAGCTATAATTTTTTAATTAAAAATTTAATACATGTCATTTTCTTATTGGTGGGACATATATTAGACAGTATGATGAAATGTGAAGTTCAGATCAAACTACATAAAACGCCTGAGATATTTACCTCTATAATTAGAAACTTTTTTTTCTTAAGGGATACTCTCTCCGTCTCAAATTATTTGTCCACATTTCCTTTTTAATGTGTCCTAAATTATTTGTCCACTTTCTAAATAAATGGCTCATTATCCAATCTTGCCACTTACATTAAATGTTGGAGAGAGAAAAATATAGAGAATAGAAAGTAGAATTAAATTGGAAGTAATATTTAATTAGGGTCAAGTTTGACATTTTGCCATATCCACTATACAATTTGATAAATATTAATTCTCGTGCAAAATATAAAGTGGACAGATAATTTGGGACGGAAGGAGTAAAATTTAGCGGTTAAACTTATGTGAGTTTCTTTAATAGCATTATCTATTTTTTTTTTTTTAATTCCATGTAAATTCATTTATTTGGTATTTGGGAGAAGAAAAGTAATAATGTTGTCTATGGGTGTCAAAATTTTAAAAGTCTACTAAGAAAGATGAGTTTCTTTTTTCTCAGGAAATCCATTATTGGACAAAGTACAAACCTGAAAGAGAAATAGCTGCCACAAGATTCAAAGAAATAGTGAATGTTGTTATTATAAACCTGGGGAAAAAAAAAAAGAAAAATAATCAAATAAGTAGGTGAAAGTGAGAACAAAAGAATATAGAGATGTAATTAATTAATTAATTACTCACACAATCTTGAGACCCTTATCAATAGCTCTTCTATTCTTGGTGGCCTGTCTTTGGATATTAGCAGCCTGGGAATCAAGGGTTGTGGATGTAGAGGTAAGGAAGTTCGTTGCCTCCCCACTTTGATTTGTAGTTGCTAAGCTAATGCTCATGTCTTTCATTGCTCCAGTTGTTGTGTATATTGTATCAGATGCATCATCTGCTGTGTCAATGATAATGTCTATCACTTTTTTCGCCCTCGAATGGAACTTTACATTCCCTCCCAAAACAAGTCCTGATGCTATTCTGCTTTCAACATTATCATGGAAACTGGTTAGATTATTTCAATATTTCTTTTCTCCCATTGTGAGAAAGCTAGAATCAAAATTAATGGTGGATGTGCAAACCTTCATTATCGCTTATCAAAATGCCTATTGTTAAATAACCTTTGACAAAAATACTATACATAAACTATTTTTTTTTCCCTATAAGTAAACTTTTATTAAACCAAACTATATTAAACGAATACCGAACTGAACACCAAATTCAAATTCAATTCGATTTGGTTATATGCTATTATCGAATAGTACACACTCCTAGATGCATCAACAAAAGAGGATGAAGATGAGGAGCTTAAAGCTTATTGTCTAGTAAAGAATGTTTCTAGTAAACTAATTTAGGCATTAGGGTTTAAGGCATTTGCACAAATATGAACCAAGGAATTATGGACGATGGACCTGTTATATATGCATGTTTCAACAGCAATGAAATTTTGTTGCTGAGGGTGAGAATTGGTTTTTTTTTTTTTTAAATGACATGCTTCTTTGAGAAAAAAAGCTATATATAAAAATTATTTTTTGCTTTTCTCTTTCTATCACTATAACTTTTATTTTAGCTCTTTCTATCTCTAAATTATCTACGAGTTGCTGATTTTGTCAAATTAGTGTAAAACTAATGGTTTTTAACCATTTTGATCACGTGTTCGATCTGCCTATATCTTTGACTTAAAATGACTTAAGTTGACAAAAAATGATCTTAAGACCGATGACGTGCATAATACGCTATCAAAAGTGATGAGAAATCACAAGTTTAATACTAATTTGACAAAAAGAACAGCTCGAAAATTATTTAATGACAGAAATAGCTAAAGCAAAAGTTTATTGATAGAAAGGAAAAAACGAAAATAACTTGTGTATATAAAGAGTATGTAGGTTCTTCTTTTAAAAACGAAAAATAGAAAAAGATAAAGTAGATTTGAGAAACTTACATGGCTAAGAATGTGAAGAAAATTGCAACATGAATAAGCCAGGGATAACAGTGCCTATGACAAGGTGATCTCTTCTTCTGGAGCTTTCTTCTATTGCAAAATTTGGTCACTAAAAGATATTCTCCATAGACAATGCCACATAGGAGCCATAGCACTGCAAGGGAGTATCCATATATGCCTGTAAATGCAGTTGACTGTGGAAAATGAAATAAAAACTTATTAATTTCATAAGCTTTTTTTTTTCTTTTAGTTATCTCTCTGCATCAACGTATGGTAAGAGATGGATACTTACACTCCAATAATGCTTGTTTGTGATGTCATATCCTCCATTATATTTCTTCAGATTATTTAAAGGATCAACTCTTACAGTATCGTCATCTAATTGTTTTATTGATCCTACTACATTTTCTTCTTGTAATAGATGTCTTCCTAAAATCAAATAAAATGAGAAAATATAATAAATCATATACCACCAATAACGTTTAAAAAACTGTTAGACGCAACCTTCACTTCCTGAAGATTGTTTCATTTACAGACAATTGTTTTTCATCAAAAATAAAATAAAAATTGAAGAAAATTTTCATACTGACTAAAAGTTGGAAAATTATTCTTACATGAGCTCATTTCTCTTAACAAAAAATTTACATATGTATGAAAGCCATATATGTAACATGTAAATGTACAACTTTTGAAAAGTTTAAAATTATCTAGTGTTAAAAAAGAACATTAACAGACTAGACGTTCTTAAGGTATTTGTTTTCACGATTAAAAAAAATGCTTTTATTATCATATTTTTTTCGTAAATAATTAAGTTAAATACCCACGAACAGGGACGAAAGATTTTTAAAAATACTACTATTTTTAAAATTTTATGTGTATTTTGGAAAATTTTATCAATTTCACCCCCCAAGAATTTTTTTTTTTCCTTTTTATCGCCCCCCAAGAATTTTTGAATTTTTTTACCAGTTTCGCCCCCCAACATCAAATTCCTGGCTTCGTCCCTGCCCACGAAGCATTGGTTTAGTGGTTAAAACTTCTTAAATATTTCATTCTTATAATAGATATGTCTCCTACTCAAATATATTAAAATCTTAAAAAGAAAAAATAGATTGGAAATCAACAATTTTGAATTTTGAATTTTCTTCTTAAATTTAAAAAGAAAAAAAAAATCTGAATTTCGTTAAAATGCTGTATAAATATAAAAAATATTGTCATTAAAAAAGGGGAGAAAAAGGATTAAGTTTGAACCTGATTCAAAAGTTTCAGCCACTGTGCACCAAGCCATGATTACAGACACGAGAATTAGGAACCTTGTGAAGCCCATTTTTCCACCTGTACCATTAGAATTCGTTAATTAGTTATCCCAAACTCCAGAAGCCGAAATAAATAACCAACTTTTTTGTTCCGGCCCCACCAACTTCAGTATACATCACCTAAATCTCAATAAATAATCTCTATAGTCGATAACTCAGTTAAATCAATAATTTAATCCGTTAATTTCTTGTTTATTAGATTGCTAAATTTAGATTCGATATTGTTGAATCGTTTTATTATATTAATAAAAAAATCGTCAATTCCATAATTATTCTCATACTTATACTCAGTTAATCACAATTCATTACATGTATATAAAATTGAGAAATATGTACACATGACGAATTTTAAATTGTGAAAATATATATAAAAACATGTATGAGGATATATGATTTCTAGCCATAATAACAGTAGTTGATTTTTTCCTTCAAGTAAAAAAAAGAAAAAGAACTTTAGGGGTTGAAAATTTGGGTATCGAGATTTCAGAATTTAACTATAAATGAAATCAGTAATTTTCCTACCATGAAATTTTGCATAAACCAAAAAATACACAAAAATGACAAGAAATAGATTAACTCAAAATGTTTTACCAAAAGACTTCTGCATTGAACCAGTGATGAACTCAACCATCAAAGTTTGTAGTTTGTTATATTTGGGAGAGAGAGAGAGAGAGGTAAAAATTATAGGCTGCACATTCATGGTTTGCCTAAAAGGACAATCTATTGAGGTGCAGAAATTTAAAACTATTAATTAAAATGATGTGCATTGAATCTGAGTGTAAAAAAGAAAATGAAACAAAAGGAAAGATAACTTTGTAAGGAAACAATCAGCTGCAATTTATTTTTTTCTTAAAAAGAAACTTAAAAAAAAGTAAAAAAATTTGGAGTCCGGAATGAGGCTGCTGCTAGTGTAAACATGGTTTAAAATTTCGGCCGAGATGTAAATGAATCAGTATCATTTAATATAAAAACGACACCGTTACAACTGTTTCAAAAAGATTATGAAATTATTTTCAACTCGACCTGACTAGAATTAAATCGGTAAAAACTCAGCACTAATAATTGAACACAACTAAAACAATGAGATTTTTGGGGATAAAAGAAGAAGATAATCTTTGTTATGATGAAAAGGAAGACAAATATGTACATAATATTGTATTATTACAAGAATCAATTATAGAGAAATCAAAAGGCCGACAACTGGTTGAAGGTACAACAGCGTCGACATACATTTGCAAAATTTTGGATTTAAGGTCAAGGTTTCCTAGTTAAATTTCAATAGAAAGTTCGAATATGTACGTGCATGGACATATATCATATGGTGTACCACCTCTCCTCGAGCGAAATGCTAGTGATTTTATGATGACTATCCAAGACAACATGGTGCATATAGTTATGGATCATCCAACATTACTGGTGACAGTAGTCATTATCGAGGTTTTGGTTCCTATAATCAGTAAAGGGATGATCTGATCTATTATTAACCACAAACTTACCCACCACCAACCATATCCATCAAAGTTGTATCCATCACAAATATATGCACGACATGGTAACTCTTTGTCTACTCATGCTAATATTGATAACCGATTTTCATATTAATACTATAATTACAGAGGTTCAGACAGTAATGATGATTTTGAACATTCTAGATATTCCACTTGGTATTGATAGTTTGATGTAGGTAATTTATTATCCCTTTTAATTATATTATATTATATAAGTTGAATTTTCTATTAAAAAAATGGTAATGGCATTGCTTTATTTTGTTAGTTGTTACGGTGAATATGCTTGTTTACTTTCATAAATTATACCATTATATTTTTGTTTACTTTTACAACAAAAAAAATCATAATATTTTGAACTCTAAACCAAAAACAAATCGCATATCCGTCGAGCCGTATCTGGAAAGGTGTCCTCCGAATCGATACCCCAACTTTGAACTATGAGTGCAAGTAAAGATAATACTTTTTTAGTTCTCCAATCGAAAGAAAGAAGCGAGAGCACATCACCGTTATGATCTTTAATATCTTTTGTGATAAACATGCGCTTAATTTGGAGTTACCATAAAAAATATGGAAAAAAGAACATGGCCTTTTTAAGTATATCTAGAATCTTTTGTACAGAAAAAGAAAGACAATGGAAATAGAAAGAAAGCAAAAGGGTTTGAAGAAAAACTCACCAGAATCAGGAAGAAGAAGAGGTTTTCTGATATATATTATATATTGAACAAACTTAATCTTCAAGATAATCTGAAGAGGTTTTCTGATATATATATTATATATTGAAGAAACTTAATCTTCAAGATAATCTTCAGTAGCTGTACTGTCTTTTGCTTTGCAGTTTCAATCAAATTCAGCTTCCAGGGGTTGTTTTAATAAAGAAGAAACCTTATATCAGAAACAAAAAAGAGTCCTCTATTTTTGGGCTACATATACATATGGACACAGAGGCCCTGCTTGCTGGTCCTCAAATCTATACTTGTATATAAAATATGGTAGCATGAAAAGTCAGATGGCTAACAGTAACAGAGTATATCTAGAATTGTTGAATATTCAAATGGCGTTCTATTTGAGTCGTTTTAATGGAAAACTCAGGTCAACCCCTTAATTTCAGGTAAGGAATCATCTGTCCCCATTTGATGTCGTCTTCTCTGTCTCACCAATAAGAAATTGAATGTATTAGTTTTTTAATTAAAAAATTATAATTTAACAGAAATAGTGAAATTTATAGGAAAAAAAATATACACGTGACAAATATTTATTCGTGAAGACATAAAAAAAAAAAAGATACAGAATGGGGATAGAAGATTTTTTTTTTTTTTTTTTTGCCTTAATTACTATAGTCGCTCTCTGAATCTTCATTTTCAAATCCGACTTGGAATTCTCATCTCCAACATCCTCCTCTTTTGAACTCGCGTGGAAAAACTTTCAACATACTATTTATATATTGGGAAATCTGCCTAATTGTTACATTTTCATCTTTTCAAATTTTCAATGTATGTAAAATACTTGGGGCTGCTAAAAATTTCATTCAAATGCATCTTAACAAAGTACTACTACTAATTTCTTTCAAATTTGTCCGCTAAAGTTTTCATAACAATTTCAACGTGTTTTTCCCGACAAAATTTAAAATTATATAATGAGAAAATTAGCTATAATGATGGTTAAGCTTCAAATGAAAAATATGATTTTTCATTTTGTAATTGAGTAAAATTGACTAAGGGTAAACTTAGAATAAACATGTAAATGTTTACCAAATTTTGAAAAAAAAAAAAGTTAAATATATCAATTATTTAAGAACGGATAAAATACATTACAATTTACAATTCACCAATTCAATTTCCTTATTATTTTTAGCCTAGTAAATTTTACAAAATATTTACGGGCTACAAAAAGAGATCTCATCACCACTTTTAAGACGGAATCTGACCGATTTTGATTTTGGTTGGTATAACATACATGCTCAATTAGATAGAGAGAAATTACTAATATAGCCATAAACTCTTTATTAAAAAAATAAAAAAATTTCCCATCCCATCCTTGAAATCGGGAAAAGTCTGCGTGGGGACGGCTGCTTATGAAGTCTGATTTCACACTCCTCTTACATAAATTTAGACAAGATTCACCTATAGGGTAAATTTCGCAAGCCTCTATGTCTCACAGATATCCACAAGTCCGTTCCATATGAATTTTTCCCCTGAAACCCACTCATCGTCAACCTTTCTTCTTCTTTCTTTGATAGATTTCAGATACCTCAACTAAAATATTAAATAATCATCCAATGGATTCACAACTGAAGAATTCATCCAAGGATGCAACATAATTGAAATACCTTTGAACTTCTGCAAGTTTACGGGTTTGACCCGACCCGCCGTAAAAGTCACTGAAGAGTGGCGCGGCATCTTAACCTCTGAACCCTCTCCAGAAAACATCCACTTTGCTATAGCCCTCCATACTTCACATAAATTACCCTTTTCCCCTGTTAATAGAATTAGAACCTTTGCCCTTCAATTGTTGATCGCTGGAAAATAGCCCAGAGAAGATCAAAGCATCATCGGACCGGAGAAATCAGAAAATTTAATGAAATTGTAAGATGAAATTGAATAGAATTTAATGTTTTTTGTTGTAGCTAATTCTTTTGATTTTATACCTTATTAGAGTTTGGAGATGAAGCTCTTGGGATTCAATTGAATTTTTTTGAAATTAAAATTAAGTCATGAAGTGATTTAGCTGGTTTTCCCATGCCAAACTGCTAATGCTAAGGAAGAATCTTGTCTGAAACAGTAGAAAAGGAATTTATTCTTAGTTAGGTCTTTTGAATTTTCTGTTGCTTAAATAATTTCTTTAATCTTTTGGAAATATGGCAAAAATCTAAAGATACTTTGCACAGAAATGAATTGAAACAAGTCACTGTCTGATTCACGCTTAAGTTGGGCTTTGAGGATCGGGAAGGGGAGAGATATTCCGGTGGCTTCATTTTGGACTACATCAGTCACTCTGTTCGAGATGTGGTATCAACTTCTTGATCGGAGAGAATATCCTCAGGGGAATGTATCAATTTTACGGGGGGTGGGGGGGGCAGGGGAGGGGATATGGGAATCGACCCAGGACCGAAATCCTGGGCCTCGCAGCCTTTTCCAATGTGGCCAACTTGATTCCCGAATGTATCAAGTTAATTATGGCTCTTATCCGGAACTGGAAAGGAACCATGTAGGGAATCGAAATCGGAACCGTATAAAAGTGAACCGAACGAAATTGGAGTTGTCTGGAATCGGAACCATATGTTAATATATGAGTTTATTTAACGCATGTCTAAAAAACATGTGTTAATCTGAATAAACTAAAGTAATTATGAAAATTAAAGTTATTTAATCTTTTCTTTTTTGGTAGATATCGTGTCATTAATCCTGCTCCTCTATGAGTTTAAACGTGAAATATAACTCACGAATGTGTAATGTGCCTCACTTTAACACAAAATTAACAGAAAGATTAAAAAATTTGGCCAAAAAATTGTTGAGGATTAAAAGGGTTAAAAAAAAAATAACATAAAGACAAAATAATTCAGTAATAAAAATGTTGAGAACCAATATATCTAAGTAGCCTGTTTTTGTTCTAGTAGCCAAAGTTAAGGCCTCATGGAGTAGAAGTTATGAGTTTGAATCCCTCTCCACTTCTTGAATACTCCTATTTTTATAATAGATATGACCTCTACACCATTAAATAAATAATAATAAAAAAGTAGCATATTTTTATTCAGAGTCAAAATATAAAAAAAGGTCTTTCGGGTCAAGTCATATGTTGCCTCTTTCTTTTGTCATTATGGCTGCGCACCAGGCCAAGAATCAATCGTAGAATTTTGCCTTTTACGTGTGAAAACCAGATACTGCGAAATTGCTTGCGAAACCAAAGTACTTCACCAATGAAGTAATAACGAACATTAAAAGATTAAGAAAAATAAAATAATTGGCCATTCATATTTCCTTTGTTTTTGTCAACAGTGACGGGTCGGATGCAGGTGGGTTTCGACCCCTGTAATTTTTTTTTAATTATATATGATATATTTTACTCCATTTAGATGATAAATGTATAAATGAACCCACTAATAAAATAAACATTCTCAAAATTTTCATCAAACAGATAAAAATCCGTTCACTGAAGCAGTGATGTTAACCATTCTTGAATTGGAGAAGATGAGTTTTTAATGAGATGGGTTTTGATTGAGAAGTTAAGGATGAGATCGCAATGTTCATCAAAAAGGATGAGATCTTAGAAGATGGGTTTTCATTGAGAAGCTGAGATCGGTGGTGGTTGGAGAAAGGAGATGGGCAAGATGGGTTGTGGTTGCCCAAATATTTTGGGACAAATATGCCCCTCACGTGCACGGCATGTGACTCCATTTTGGTCGGAATATTGACCGGATTCACTAATTGGACACTTATAGTGCCCCGTAAAAAGAAGGGGGTCTATAAATAGCCTAATAAAAAGATAGGGCTATTAATCATGAGACGTAATTAGATATATGTTACAAATAACTAATTTCTCAGAACCAATATATCTAAGTAACCTGTTTTTGTTCTAGTAGACAAGGTTAAGGTCTCATGACGTAGGGGTTATTAGTTCGAATCCTTATCCACTTTTTGAATCCTCATATTTCTTCTAATAAATATGTCTCCTCTACCATTAAATAAATAATAATAATAATAAAAAAAAGTAGCATGTTTTGATTCAGAGTCAAAATATCAAAAAAGTCTTTCGGGTCAAGTCATATGTTGCCTCTTTCTTTTGTCATTATGGCTGCGCACCAGGCCGAGAATCAATCGTAGAATTTTGCCTTTTACGTGTGAAAACCAGATACTGCGTAATTGCTTGCGAAACCAAAGTACTTCACCAATGAAGTAATAACGAACATTAAAACATTAAGAAAAATAAAATAATTGGCCATTCATATTTCCTTTGTTTTTGTCAACAAAAGCATGTAGGCAAAATGACTCCGGGAACTCAACTATTTAGGTGGCCTTCTATATACTTTACCGGGTTAAGGTGTTGAGGGTCGAAATCTTTAATACTGTGTAGATAAATTGTGTTGGTCAATTTTTCAATTCAATTGTATAAAATATTTATATTTAATTGAAAATTTGTAAAATAGCTATATATAATAATTGTTCAATTTCAATTATTAAATTATTCAATCTAAAGACTGAGAATTTGTTATAATTAGGGGTTTTTGGGGCTGAATTAGTATTGAAATTGGAAAGGAGAGAAGTTTAAAATTAAGTTAAGTAGATTGTTGAATGGTTAAGTAATACAACACTGTTTTGATGATTTGGAAGAGTGTGAATTGTGATTTGTCCAGGGTGGCTCTGTGTTGATTTGATGACTGAACTCCGTCTTATTTACCGAAATTGTAGCAGCTTCTTCTTTACATTTCTTCAGCCATCGAATTGGCCATGGGCAAGCAATCTCAGTGAGCGAGAGGAAAGCGGTGAAGATTGAAGGCTCAAGATTGATTTCCGGCATTGGAATCCGGGCTTGGCATTAGAATGGCAATGGTTTAGTATAATAGGCCAACTATGGCAGTAATTTTTTTTATAACTAACATGGGGAATTCGTTCTTGGCAGATGTGACATATTCAAGACGCGCCTCGCCATGTCAGCCGAGAACGGATTTCCAAAATCCGTTCTCGACTGACCTAAATTAAAACCCCAACAACATCTTCTCCTTCTTCCTCTCGCGATTCACAAGAAAAAAAAGGTGGAAAAAAAACATCCCCCTCCCCACAGAGAAACTCCTTCCCCGTCGCCATCACCTGCCGCCGCCACCTTCCACTATATTTTTTTCACTCTCAATTAAAAAAAAGGTATAAATTATTATTTTTTTAATTTTGAAAATTTAAATTTTATTAATTTATGTAATTGCATAATGTATGTAATTTAAAAATTAAATGTATGTAATTGGTGATATAATTGGCGATTTATGATAAATTGTTGTTGATTTTTTGTAATATTAGTTAAATTTTAATTAAATTTGTGAAATTTTGTTAAATTTATCATATTTTTGGAATTTTTGGAATATTAGGTAAGTTTTTTTTTTTTTTTTGCTATGTTGAATATTAGGTAAGTTGAATGTTGAAATTTGGGTAATATTTGGTGATTTGAATGTGAATTTTTTAGGAATTTGTGTAATTTTTGTTTAATTGAGAATTTATGTTAATTTGAATTTGAATTATGTTAGTTTTTTAATTCTGGGAATACATGTTAATTTGATGTTATTTTTGTTAATTTGATGTTTAAGAATGCATGTGTAGTTGTCTGATAATATCTATGTTTATTTGTTTTTTTGTATAGATGTCTACATCTGCTGATCTTCATCCTGGTCCTTTAGATAATCGTGTTTTAACCAAACAGACACATCATAGACCATTAGGAATATGGCATGGTGAGGACGTACTAAATACCCCTTTAAAAATTATTAGAAATGACAGTCAGTTTTATGACGTGTATACGAGAGAAACGAACTCTGTCCTCATTAAGCTAATAGACGATGTAGGTTTTGAGGAAGTTTGTAGGATAAGATTTATCAAGGTAGATCATGCTCTAGTGACTTCCCTAGTAGAGAGATGAGTATCACTTACCAACATGAGAGACGAGTATCACTTTAGAAGACGTAGGATGTCTTCTTGGACTACCTACTAGGGGACATGTAGTGACATGGGGTGAGGAATACAATATGACCAAAGGACAGTGGTCTGGTATTGTATTGACACTATTAGGTTTCCAACCTAGTAATGATTCTATTAAGGGAAACCATATTAATCTTTCTGAAGTTTATGCCCACATTAGTGACCCACTAGACCATGATACTACTCCGTTGGTGGTTGAGCATAGGGCGAGGGCTTTGATTTTCATTTTAATGGGTAGTTTACTTTTTGTCGATAAGTCGAGTTCCCGAGTGAACATGCGTTACTTCCTCGTACTAGAGTATCTTAAGAATGATACGACTTTGTGGGCTAGCGGTGTCCTAGCATATTTGTACCGGCAGATGTGCATTTTATGTATGGCTGATTCAAAGGACATCTCCGTCTGTTGTTTACTCATTCAGGTAATTTTAATCTTTAATAATTCAAATTCTATAAATTGTTATGTTTAATAATCAATTTGAAAGTTCAATAATTAATACTATTTTTTTTTTGTCCAGCTGTGGGCATAGGAGTGCATTTCTTGTCTTCGTCCAGAGAACCGGGGCGATATTCTAGATGGTATCCCTGCCGGTTCTTCTTTCGGGGCAAGATGGAATGTAGCTCGGAGTTATCGTAATACTCCAAAAAATTAGTTGTTGGTGTTTCGTGGTTAAATGGATTTGATGAACGAGACACAAGGGGTAAGTTAAATTTAGTTTCTCGTACTTTTTATTTAATTAAATAACTTGTTTTCCTTTAATTTAAATGATCGTTAATGTTATTTTACAGTTTGTGGAGACCATACCCGGAAGCTGTTATTGGAGAGAGAGCCGCTAGGGATACCGACTTTCTTTTAACCGTGTGTACCCGAGTACCGCTCATATGTTTCGGTATTGTGGAATACCATCTGCCTGACAGGGTAATGAGGCAATTTGGATATGGGCTGGTGGTAGCAGTATAGGAAGGGACGCACTGTATAGTTGAGGGTGAGGACGTCCACAAAATCAAAGTTGTCCCGATCAGGAATTGGGAGAAAGACCACCAAAAATATATAAAGTTATGGGATGAACGCTTCGAGAGAATCGTAGAAGGTGTTCCAGTTGAATGTAATGTAATTTACCAAGACCTGAGTACATGACCTGGTACAAGAACATTACCGTCCTCCTTATCATCAACCCCAAAAATAAAGAAACTACGCACCTCCCGATGGGTTTTCAGCCTAACTCCACAACGGAACAAATTTTGGTAAGTTATTTTTTCTTTTGTAATAAATATTATTGTTATTAATTTTAAGTTACTTTTTTATTGTGTAATTTTTTTATTACAGTCTGATCTCCAGCTTCAAAATTCTCGAATTCCTCGAGATTTCTTCTAGTAGACGTCGACTGTAATAAAAAAATTACACAATAAAAAAGTAACTTAAAATTAATAACAATAATATTTATCACTACAAAAGTCTGATCACATAGGCAAGCAAAGTCATCAAGGATGCATTCGAGGCATCTGGGAAGGGAGTTTCGTGCAGACCGCGCTCTACCGACATTTCAGAGGCTGTCATTGAGCTACCATTGACACAATCGAGACAACATGTTGAAGGTAGGAGTCAACGTGGGAGGCCGGGTGGTCGTCTGTCTCGTTAGGTTACACATGAGCATTATGATAGGATACGGCGCACGCGGCCCCGCGGAGATACAAGAGCTCCTCCACCACCCGAAGATCAGACTCAGACTGAAGCTCACAGGGATGCGGTTGAATTACCCACCCAATGGGTTTACGAGTTCCCGAGCAACGTCAGTTGATCAGCGGGAAGTGAAAATTAACAAGTCTTTCAATTCAGGGGGATCCTAGTGCGGGGACCTCTACATCTGGACAGCGGGTGATCAATTTGGTTCGACGCCCTCATTCAGCCTAGGAATTGATCAGACACAAGCCCAGCAAGGTGATCCACTGCTCGAGCCAAAGTCACCTGAGGAGCCGATACGTATCGACACCAAAGGCACGAAGTTCATAGAATTCGAGCATGGTAGTGCCCTAAGAACGAGAGATGGTTACACGTACTATCTGAGGAAGAACCCGAAAAAGAAAGTTTTATACACACCGTCAGACCATAATAGAGGACACTAAATTTGGTTTGAGAAATTTCTTTTGTTTTGTTTATTTTATGTTACATACGATTTGTTTTTACGTTGTTGAATTTTATTAAAGTAAATTTGTAGACTGTTTTTGGTTAACAGTATTCTGTTTTATTGATTTTGGAGCTTGTTGTAAAATACGTATCTGTACAATTTTTAGGCCAAACACAAAAAAAATAAATAAATAAATAAATAAATTGAAGTGTTTTTGGCACATAACTTCACGCGATCCATAACGGATGAGGGGGAAATTAAGTGTTTTGTACATAGCTCATTAGTCGTGTGAGAACGGATTTGGGTAATCCGCTTTTTCGACTAAAGTGGCGAGCGCGATCGAATATGCCACATCAGCCCGAGAACGGATTTGCCAAATTCGTTTCTCAACCCGAAACAGATTTGGGGAATCCGCTCGGCAAAAAATGTTGGTTAAAAAAAAGACTGCCATGGTTGGCCCATTATGCCAAACCATGGCCAATCCAAGGCAAAGCCCTGGAATCCGTCTATAAATTTCTAAGTATGATAATCTTAGGGTTATACTTTTGTGATAGCTAGTTAATTAGTTCATCTTTAGTTAATTAGTTGTACTGGCTTGATTTCTCCACTCTGGGGACAAGCTATTGTTTCATATTTTCCCCAAGGGTGTGTTTGTTTCCTATAATTAGTTTTGGAATTGGAATTCCAATTCTATCAAATTCGGGTGAAAATCCACTGTCCCCGTCCGCGTATGTCCCCGTGTCCCTAACCAATCAGAATTTACTATATAAATATTTATTTCAATTATATATACACATGGTGAATTGTGATTGGTTGAGGGACATGAGGGACATACTACGAGTGAGGGACAGACAATTTTTTGCCATCAAATTCTATGGAATTACATGAAATTGGAGTTCTAAGATTTTCCAATTCTATGGAATTTCAAAAATTGGAATCCTACGAAATTTTAATTGCAAATAATTGAATTTCTTTGTTTGGTAAAACTATTTATGTGAAATTCAATTCTAATTCTAATTTATTTGTTTGAAACACAACAAAAAAAAAAAAAAAAAACATAATTAAAAAAAAATGAACAAAATGCATCTAGTGTGAAAATGTTAATATTATCTTATTACAAATAACCAAAGTACCTTTGAAGTAAAATGACAAAAATATCATTGCTAAAAGAATTATCGGTGTAAAATGGCGGAAATATTTTTGGATGCAAAGCTAAAAGAATATTCATAGTGTTGAAGAAGATATTTATAGTATGAATTAGATAAAATAACGTTGAAAAGCGAAAATAATTTTGGTGAAAAGTGATGAAAATACCCCTAGTAGAAAATTCATTTTTAATCATATGAATTTTAAGCTATTTGAGCCAAATGTATTTTTTTTCATTTTGCGCGAAAGTATTTGTTATCATTTTGATCCGAGGGTATTTTCGTCATTTTGCATCAAGAGTATTTTCGTAATTCTTTACCATGGATGTTTTGGTGATTTTATGTTATGTATGTTTGTGATTTTTTATATAAAAAAAATCCTTGTTTCGTGCCAAGGGTATTATGTAATTTTGCGCTAACGGTATTTTTTGACATCGTACAAAAGGGTATTGTTGTCATTTAAACTAATAACATTAGTTATTTTGAATTAATGGTACTCTAGTCATTTTGTACTAGGGGTGATTTGTCATTTTACAATAAGAGTACTTGGTCATTTTATATATATTTATTTATGAGAGAAAAATAACTTGTATGTATGATATATTTATAACATACAATAAATCTTGTGAAATTAGAATTCAAATTCTTTGATTATAAAATGGAATTGATTTTGTGGAATTGAGGGGGTTGGAATTGGAATTCCAATTCCAAGATTTTGTTGAGAGCCGACAAGAGAATTGGAATTTCAATTCCATGATTTTGTTGATAGCCAAACAAAAAAATTGGAATTGGAAACCAATTCCAATTCCAAAGCTCCAATTCCATGGAAACAAACACACCCTAAGGGTTTTCATCCCAATTGACATGTAATTTTGTTTGGATCGACACCTTTGTGAGTTTAAATTCGATGATAATGAATGGGTTTTTTCCCAATTGACTCGTCGATGATTTAATTGCTTAATTTCTTGAATTAAGTTGTTGAATATTAACTGTAATCATAACAGAATTTGTATGCACGTCTGAAGTCGCCACCCTCAGTACCTTAACCTTTTTAGCACTTTACACACTATTGCAACAAAACACCTAGCTGAACATTGAGTTAAATAGTAATTTAGTCGCCTCTGTATTCACACTTGGAATTCCTTCCCAAATGATTTACACTTGGAAAATGGTGACTTATGCGATATAAAAAAAAATCCCTTAAGCACTAAGTATGTCTAGAGTCAGAAGGACTACCTTAAAACTAAGTATGTGTCATTGGGAATATCCCTCAAGCAGGAAGCCTAATGTAAAGGATTTGATTCTACACAAGTATGAGTTATTGGACGTGAATACTAAAAAAAGTTGATTCCAAAAGCTAAGTCCAAAGAGTGTCTACATGAATTTAAGGGCGCAAAGGTGTAAAGAAACCTTATAAAGACAGTATAAATTAAGATAAATAGACATTTTGAATGTGGATTGTGTTGTCCTTAAGCTTCTTCTTGATCTTCTATTTATATATGTTCTTGAAGATGACTTCCCTCCCTGAATTCTGTAAATTTCGGCATTGAACTCATGAAGTGGACACGTTTTCAATGTCATGGCCGTCATGGTGAACGTGGGTGAACTCCTCATATCTCGGTCGGCTGGTGGCGGCACGTCTCCCACTTTGATGAAGAACCTTGACAATAGGATTTATCAAGATTCGACACAAAAGGGAATAAATGATCTTTCACTAAGACCTCTAAGCAGCATAAGCACCTAGCAACCCTAGCAGAAAGGCTTTAAGGAGTTTAGAACTAAAGACCTCTAAGCAGCATGTTCACTTAGCAACCCTGACAGAAAAACTCTAACGGATGAAGAAACACCACAATGAGGGATCCAACTCGTTGATACAGTAACAATGAAAAAAAATCTTAAAGAAGTTCAATCACAAAGAATGAAGGAATAACCTCACAAATAGATTATCAAGTCTTAATAACAATGAACACCGAATTCTCTTTAAATAGAGAAAATAATTCGGCCAACCCTAGGCTTGTTCAGTCCTAATTGGATTTGAACTCTAATTAATAGAACTAGCATGGCAAACTACTAAAACCTACTATAAATCCTAATTGGATTTGTACGAAAAAACAAGTATAGTAATTAACAACAAAAAATACTAAGACTTAAAGTAAATAACTAATTGAACTACATGTCCTTAAGTCTAAATTCGGAATTAGTAAAGTACATTTAAAGATGAAAATTAAATAATAACTAAACTTGGAAAAAAATATATAATCCTCTCCTGAAATCAGGATAGTATAATGTAGGAATTGGAACGACGATTTAGGAATCCATATTGACAGAATCTGGTCTTGTGGTCTTCATAAAAGTTGTAGATCAGCCTCTTAGATTTTCAATGCATCTTTAAATGAGCTCTATTGGATTGCTGGACAGAAAGTTATGACCATTACATCAAATTGTCTAAAAGCTGGAATTAATGTTGATCCAAGTTGATAATAGTTCTTATTACGTAGAGTCTTTGGGTCTCCAAAATGTGTGATGTGATGTAAGATATTTATTCATAGATTTCCTTTAGGACATTATCCAAGCCCCATCATCCCTTGAATCATCCGTATATGAGTTCTCACTAGTCCCTCATTCTTCAAAAACATTTGTCCTCGAATCTTGAAAATTAATGGAAAGACCATTGCTTCCATTTTGTGGAAATTATTTTTGTGACTCCATTGAAAACACATCATGGTCTTCGTATTTAAGATTAGAACAATACTAGGAAGAGTAAGAGTTGTTAGATCAAGAGTAGTGAATGAAAAATAGGATGCCTTTTACTCTTCAAAAATCATTGGGACAAAGGGTTCTTTGGACTGATTAGTAATACCCCCTCACAAATATTATAATTCTCTTTCATCTCATGTTTTTCCTTATCAATCAATTTTGGTTCACTCAAAGTTTGCAATTCACCACTCACTCTTTCCTCATCAGTCAATTTTGCTTCACTCAAATATTTTGATTGCCTCCCCTCAAGTATCTCGGAAAGTTATTTCCTTCCAAGTTTAATTTCTTCCATAGAAGGTCCATTTTTTACCGCACCAATATTATTGTCAACTCGAATTTGATGCCCTATTTCTCTAGGCTGCTCACCCTCTCGGTCCCCTCCTAGAATGAACTGAAAATTGGGATTCATATCTCTCATCATTGAACAAATGTCTTCTTTTATGAAAAATAGGTTGTCTTGGGAAGCTTGCGGCCTATAAGAAAGTTCAAGAAAGGTTAATCTCTTGTCTATCTTTTCTAATTCTTCAATAATCTTTTGTTGTTGATATAATTCCTTCATCATCACTCAAATAATAAAAAAAAATTTAAGGAAAGGTGAAAAATTAGAAAATGTGAAAAAATAAGGAAAGGTGTAAAATTAGGAAAGTTTCTAATTTTATTTTGTCTTTTTAATTATCAAGAAAGCAATAAAGATACACAAAGAAAGAGATCAACCGTTGCTCTAATACTAATCCGATGAAGAACCTTGATAATTGGATTGTATCAAGATTCGAAAACAAAAGAAATTAAATGACCTTTCTCTAGCTTGAACTTTAGATCACGTGGATGTTGGTACTAAGACCTCTAAATAGTATACACACCTAGCATCCCTAATAGAAAGACTTTAAAGGAGATTTACACTGAAGACCTCTAAGCACCATGAGCACCTAGCAACCCTGGTAGAAAAACTCTAATGAATCAAGAAACACCACATGAAAATTGACAAAATCTGGCAGACGATTTAGGACTCCATATTGAGAGAATTTGGTCTTATGGTCTCGTGAAAATTGTAGATCTGTCTCTTAGCTTTTCCAATGCATCTTGAATGAGATCTATTGGATTTCTGGGTCGAAAGTTTTGACTATTACAATGAATTGTCTCAAAACTGAAATTAATGTTGATCCAAGTTGATGATAGTTCTTATTACGTTGAGTCTTTCGCTTTCAAAATGAGTGATGTGATGCAAGAGATTGATTCATCGATTTCCTTTGGGATATTATGCAAACTCCATCATTCCTTGAATCATCTGTATATGAGTTCTTATCACACTTTTTAGGGTTGTCCGGGTTTTACTGCCTCCTAAAAACTCTCTTGGACGAAACCATTTTCCCATATGAAAATTGAGGAGTTTAGGGAACGGATAAGGCCAATTCTCATATCGAGGCTTTTGTTTGTCTACTTTGGCCGATAGTTCCTATGCCGGTTTCTTTGGACCTGTTTCATCTTGGATGGATTTACCGTTTACTCGCTTACCAGATGGTCTCACGTAGTTCGAGATTTTTTGGATGTCAACACTGACCCCCCTTTTGTTTCCAAGATGGGATTTGAGAGCGAAACAAAATCTGGTTGTTCAAGTTCCTTGGGATCCGTTTCAAACGTTTGAGAATTTTACATTAAATTCCAAATTTTGGGTATTTGAATAATCATCGAGCTCTGATATACCTTAAACCCTTAATTTCCATTTATGTTTCTTTCGTTTCTTAATCCCTCTTCAAAAGATGACCTATTCTTCTCCTTCTTCAAATTCCCTAACTCCGAAATTCACCATGGATAGTCGGGCACCAAGCACCACACCATCTTTCGGTGACCATTTTAAACTAGGTTCGCTCTAATTGGTGATGAAATTCTGAATATGCTTACCTCAATAAAACCTCCGTACTTCAATCTATTAATCATCATATTCTCTTAGGACCAAAATTGACATTCTTTTTTGCGAACTAGTTTGGGTTTATACATGATGTTCTAGCTAACCCTAGTCATGGCATATCCTTCAATAATACTCCTTGTTGGGATTTATAGGAGATGCATACTAAGCCAGATGTGGCAAACAAGAAATTGGAGAAATTCTGTTATTAGTATTTCTTCCAAAATTCCTCTGCAACATATGGATACATGGCTTGGTGTGTGTAAGTATGTGATGCTTTCTTTGTGGACCCTTTAGAGACAAAGCTTAAGAAATTTCTTTTTGGAAAGACCATTTGCCACGAAAGGTCGTTACTCCCCCGAACCAGTTCTTACCACCACGTAGGAACCAACCCCAATGCTTACAACAACTGAGAGGTCTTCTGAATCTTTCGAGCATCCTCTTATCTTCAAGAGATAAACAAAAGGAAGCAAAGTTTGCTCCTTTTGATTTCTACCTCTGGTTTTCTTTTTATGTTAAGCTAAACCAATTGTTGCATGAATTGCAGTTGAGTTGCCCGTAAGGAGCTCGATTCCAATTCGATCCCTGAGAAGTCAAACACGACAAGTAATAGCTTCTCCCGACCAGGCAGGTTCCCTTATTCTTTTCTCCTTACACATGTACATCAAGATTTTAGCCTCATTCTTGCCTTTTGCAGAAGAAGAAAGACTAAATGTCTTTTTGGATGTGTAGGTAGATATTGATTATGACTTGAACGAGCTGTTATAGGTTAGGGCCGATATTCAGAATGATTATGACTTGAACAATTCCCTGGATGGTCAAATACTTCAAATTTCAGAGAAGCTGAAGCGGTCCGTCGGATATTAGTTAAGGTACTTACAAAATAGGGCCGACTACAAATTGAGAACAAAAAGTTTAGAAACTTTGATTGCAAAATTCTCTCACATTGGTTAAGGTAATTACCAAATAGGTCAAGGGAGGTTTGTACCTTTTTGAAAAGATTTGAAAATTCTTCAAATGAGTCATCTTTTTGAGAAAGGTAGAGTACCCATGCAAACCTTGAAAAATCATCTACAATAACAAATGCACACCTCTTACCACCAAGACAATTGGCACTCATTGATGCAAAAATATCTAAGTGTAAAATCTCAAGAAGTTTGGAAGTAGAAACAATTTTCTTGTGTTTGAAAGAGGTTTTGATTTTTTTTTTTCAAATTGGCAAGAATCACAAAAATGAGTTTTCTCAAATTTCACTTTGGAAGCCCACATTACATACTAGCTTTTAACTCAAGAGTCGATTTAGAAGATTCATGCTTACATGACCAAGCGATATTGTTCATCTTTTATTGTTGTCAGTTTATGAATGGAGAAATGGGACAAAGTCTCTCACAGAAGTTGAAATTGAATTTTTACCAAAGACATTTTTAAACCGACACCGACACTATTTTTTGATTTTTGATAAAATACTACAAAGATTTACAATTGGACAAGAGAATAAAAGATACTTACTGTTATCCGAAACACAATCTAATTCTTATACTTAAGAAAGACGAGCTGAAGATAAACGATATAGACTTGGAATAGTTACTAGACTAAATGTAGACACGTGTAAAGATGATTGAATATGAGAGAAGAGTTTTAATGATCGTATAGTTGATTTCACAATTTTTCTACATGAATATATTTGTATTTTAAAGGTTGGACTGACTGGAGAAAATTGGACTTGATAAACTGAAATAAATTGGAGTATGTGGTCTAAGGGAGAATTTGTCCACAATGATTTTGAACATTTAGTTAAGAATTCTCAATGAGATTGTGCACATGACTGGGTGATGATTTATGTTTGGACTGATAAAAAATTCTTTGGAAATGGTTATGGTTAGCTAAGCTCCATCCCAGAGAATCTTGTCCAATATCATTCCTACCAAAAGGAAGGATTGAAAACTTTGTCAGCACAGACTTGCTGTGCCTCCACTGTAGTGATAAATTAGAAACCATTCAAAATATCTTCCTCGACTGCCCACTTGTGAAATTTATTTGGTGGAGATCAAAAGCGAGGCATTCAAAGACTGTGATATTGAGAAGTGGAGTGAGAAATATTTTGACCCAGTTTGACCTCACTGAGCAGAGACTCTTTACCAATTTTTCAGTAGTTGCCCTGAAACAAATCTTGGAAGGAAAGGAATTCATTTCAGTTCGGTGGACAGAAGAGGAATTTTGAGCTTATTAGTGATGCCATTAATAACCTCTCTAAAGATTACTCTGATGCTGGTGTCATACGGTGGTGTAAAGAAACAGGGCCAAGTTATCTCCCCATTCTGGAAGAGACTTCTAAATTGGAAGATCAATTTTGATGCAGCCTTATCAGTCACACCCAACGAACCCAAAGATAATTAGGCAATATACTATTCCATACAGATAAAACTGAGTCACAACTTATATAGTATTCAAACATAAAAGTATACTACAATACATTCTACAAGTTCAAACTATCTATTACGTACTAAAGTAATCCCTACTCGAAATCCTCAATCCCGGTTGCTCCCTTCTATATCGTCCTCATAAGCATATGCAAAAATAATAAGGGAATGAGCTACACTAGCCCAATAAGATTCTAACATCCTTGAAATGAAGCATCGAGACTCAAAATATTTTTCCGATTCACAAAACATTTTAAAAATACATTGACTTGACTCAAACTTGAAACATTGTAAAATTAACTTGAAATGACTTTAAGATAGTTTTAAGCAAATATACAACTTTAAAAATGAATGGAAAACATCAAAAAAACTAGACGGAATAGACCCCTGGATGATGGGTACAATCGTTTGTAGTCTTTAAATAGGTTCCAACATATCTACAGAAAAATGTCGCAGACGAAGGACATCTCCCGCACACTTCGTCCGCGAGATAGCCTGAAGCCCCAGTAATTGTGCGGATGCTTCGTCTGCGAGTTTAAAAAAAGACATAATACAGTGCAATTTTATAACGGAAAAACCATTTTCTTAAATCATACCTCCCATTTCCCAGAAATTCACATTTGACTTTCTAACACATACAACTGCATACATACCAACATGCAAAACCTTATTCTTTCATGTGCAACACGTGTACATAAGATTTGTGCTATGAGCACCATGATCAATCCATAAAGTTCATACAAAGTAGACCTTATTAGACACGATGAATACCGATTTTGTCATGTATCACATTATTCACAATCAAACTCAATTGACTGATCCCAATTCTATACCAATACTGCTAACAGTCCCTAACTATCTCACCTGTTAGGGACGTTCCATGAGTATCATGGGTCCGGATATATACCTCATGTTTGATAGGGCTATGCGTTTACAGATACATTCGTTATGTCACCGCTCACCCTTATTGTCACACCCCGTGTCTGGAGGTGACATGGCGAGTACTTTATCTACCAATGAGACACCGAACCCAAAATAATGTAATACCAGGGACTTTTGGCTTACGGGTTATTTGACGTGTAATTAATTTTTGCGTGATTAATTGCGTAGGCGTAATTTATTTTGTGTAATTACGTGATTACATGTCTATTTAATTTTTATAACTTGTTACTTGTTGCATTTTGAGTACGTTTTGGTGAGGGGCGTTTTGTACGTGTATCGTATTTGGTGGATCTAGTTGTAATTCACTTAGAGGAGTGATGAAAAACCTTGATAACTTGTATCAAGATTCAACACAAAAGGTTGAAGTCACGTCTTTCTCTTCTTGAAAATAGTTTACGAGGGTATAAATCAACGCAACACTAAGTAGTTTGATTTGAATGGAGACTAAAACACCACAACAAGCGAAACTAAACTTGTTGATTAGTAGCTCAACTATGAAAAGTCTTGAAAGGTAAAAACCTCGAAAAGAGCCATGAAAGGTAAAACCTCACATTATATTCCAAAAATATATTGTATATCATATTAATCTAATTAATAATGAGGTAGAAATATCTCTTAAATAGAGAAGAGGATTTCGGCTAGGAACTTACAAAATAGTCCTAATTGGACTAAAACTAAGCAAACACAAGTATAGTAAGCTAACATAAACTAGTACTTTCTATAAACTAAATAATTAATGGACCATATGTCCTTTATTAAAGCTAAAATTCGAAATTATTAAAATAGTAAAAGGTGAAAATTAAATACTAACTAAACTTGGAAAACAAGATATAAATTCGCCTAAAAAATCGGACATCTTGTTGTATCAACTCGAGAGACAATTTAAGACACCAAACCGACATAATCCGATCTTATGATCTCATGAAAGTTGTAGATTTTCCTTTTAGCTTTCCAATGCAACTTAAATCAGGGCCTATTGGATTTCTAGATCAAAAAATTTGTGCATTACACCAAAGCTACGCAATGTTGTCCAAGTCCTCATCAAAGAGTAGTTTAGTTAGATGTGAAATTGGAGTTGGAATAAATTATGAATTTTATTGGGATTATGAAAGTTACAATAATATAATTAAAAATAAAAGAAAGGAATTAAATAAGGAGTGAATTAAGGGAAGGAAATTAAATAAAAAGAAAAAAGAAAAAAGAAAAAAGAAAGGAAAGGAGATCGTGGGATGCAACAATAACAGAAGGAAAAGAAACAGAATAGAGAAAAAAGATTTTGAGAGTTTAGAAATTCTGGGCAGTTTCGAGAGGGCAATTGAGTGGGCTAACGACATCCGATTTTGGCGCCACGACATATCGAAAGCGTTCGTCTTGAAAGATCTTGAGTGAGCGCGAGACGTAGCGCAATTCGGAGTTCGGGATGAAAGCTATCACACGAGAGCGGGGACTGATAGTGTAGATTTCGGGTTTGTGTTGTCTTTCTGTTTTTTTTTGCCCGCTCTCGGTGTGATAGCTTTCTATTGTTATTGTTAGAGTATGGATTCATAATTGACTGGGCATTAATTATCACATAAACTGATGAATTTACAAAGTAATTTCATGTATTGTGTTTCATCGCTTTGATTATTGGATTTCTTCTTAGGGTTTGGCTAATTTCTTATGCTGATGAATCTGAAATTTCTTTTTGCTGTTTATCTAAATTTATATACATATAATTGCTATCATTATTGTGATTCGTGTAAATTGGTATATCTTTAATGTAGTGTATTGAACTTCATCACTTCTTGTGTTAAGAGTCTACTTCATGGATGAACTTCAATGTGTGATTGAATAGCTCTTTAACACCTTGATCTTCTTACTTTGACATTGCAACCACTTCCAAGGCATTGTAGATGTACTTCACGCTTGTGTCATGGAGTCTTGCAATGTGTAGCTTCTTAATTGTTGTATTATGACATCTTTGAGGTCCATAGAAGCAATCTTACCATTTGCATCAATGTAGGTGTGATATCCAGGGACCTTTCGATAGCATGTTTTATGTGCTTATGTCTTTTATGTTTTATATGTTACTTTTATTTGGATTAGTCTTAGGGCCGTACTAAAAAGAATATGAAAATTAGGGGACCTAAGTGATAAGATGAATCTTTTTGATTAGTTTGGTTGGTTATATTTGGAGAGGAAGTTATGTGTGAAGGGGCACCATTTAAGATAAGATCAAAGGGAGAATGTATTTTATGATTGGTTGCCTAATTTGGAGTCACAACACTCCATAAATCTGGACTTATGAGACTATAAATAGAGGACATATGAAAGAGAAGAAGGGGAAAAGAAAAGTGAGAAAACCATAGTTTTGGAATATCACGGGTAGCGAGAGAGAACCCTTTGGAAGACATAGTAAGCGATCTCTATTCATTCCCATATTTTAACCATAGATACTAGACTTCCGAACTAGATTCGACCGAAGGAGATTGGATTCTAGCTACTAGGATTAAGAGATATCAACATCGAGTACAAGGTTGTGGCAGTTCATGTAAAACTAGAGTGTTGATGATAGATTGTTAAGTTGAAGAGTGATTCTGATCGGAGTGATTCTCATTTATAAAGTTAGAAGACTCATAGGACTATATTCTGAACGGTGGAGATTAAGTTTTAACGGTTCCATTAAGAGTTATTGCTTGAAAAAATAGAGACTGCGAATCGATTTACGGTTTTCTCGTTATTTATTTGGAGTTCGGTTAAGTATATCAAGTAAGAATACTTCGCCCTTGTTTTTCAATCCTAAAATGCATGAACTGATCTTTTAACAAGTTATGAGATGTATGAAGTTTTCCCATGCTTTATTGCATAAAAATCTGGATGAAGAACCGAATGATAATTGCATCGTTGCATGATTATACTTGATGATTCTTGCGTATGATGTTTGTATAATTCCCGGATGCATTACATGAGAGTCAGCATGTGCATATTCTAAATCTAGAGCTCTTGTCTAATGATGACCCTAGACCAGGATATATTATTAATTTTCAAGTATAAGTGCCCGGGAGCGCTTTCAGTCCCCCATGAGGTCCGGGCCGTAACAGGAATAAGAAGTTAGGGTTGTTAACAGTGTTGTAGAGTTCACGAGGATGAACGATGATATGATAGGAGTATATCCTTAAATAGAAGTTTCTAAGCCTTACCAGTTATGTTATGTTACAAGTACGAGGGCCTCCTAAGCGGCATTAAAGTTTGGGGTTGTTAACAGTTGCATAAGGTTATTGTCAAATGATTGAGCTCGATTGTAGAATTAGTTGTTGCATTCCATTTTCATACTAATCATGTCAAGTTTATATGTATTGGTAGGCTACGAGTATGTCAAGTTATGTCAAGTACTCGGACTATGATTTCTGATATGTATGTGCTCGATTTGGTTAAGTATTGTTATGACATGTTATGTACATGTTTTGCCATTTTTTTAAGTGTTAAGAAGAGGGAAAAAACAATGTTTTGGGATGGGATGGGAATTCCAAAAGTGTATAAAATTACTTTTCCTTCAAAAAATTTGCCTTGAAAATGACCTCATTAGATCTCGGTCAACAGGACCATAGTTCAATCGCCTGACTCAAACTACTAGGGCTGATTGAAGATGATGGGAGAGGAATTACGGTCGACCGTGCCAAAACCCACTCGATCGGAGCTAATGCGGTCGACCGACTTTGTCATGCTGGTCAACCAGACTTTTTGTAATTTTTTCTATCTCGATCTCGGAAGACCCTATCGGTCGACCGGGGTGTCTTACCATCACCCGAGATTTTCTATTATGCTTTTGTTCCTTCTCAAGTTATTATATGTACAAGTTAGGCAAATTCTGAACTCTTATGTTATGTTTTCAAATGTTTTACAAGTTATTTCAAGATGTTTACAGATTAAGACAAGTCAAGATGTATTTTCACATGTTTTGGGAACAGAGAATGTTTTGGATTTGGTCCTTCATCCCAAGGGGCGATCGATTCTTACTAAACTAGTGTGTCTTATCATATTATCTTCTTATGTTTTGTAGATGATGTTGATGAGGAGACTTGGGAAAGGGAGCACGAAAAGCAGAACTTAAAGAAGTAATGTTGATGTAATAATATAGTGAACCTTTATTAAGTTGAACATCTTTTGTTTTAAGTTTATGTAATTTCTGATAAGTATTGATGATATAATAAAGTTTAAGTTATTTCGTTATATTTATGGTTTGGAAAAATATATTATGTTATGGGTTCTTTGTCTCATTGGGAGATGAGGCATTGTCAGGGAAGTTATGAATCAATTAAAGTGAGCACAAACTTCCCAAAGATGGATTACCAAAAGAAATGGAGGTTTTGGGTAATTGTTTTTTTTTTTGAGAAATCCCCTATTAGTAGCCGTTATCTATTTACGTATTTCTATAATTAGCCTTATCTTTTTTTAGGCTATTTATATCCGCATCTTTTTACGTGCCGCTATAAATGTCCAATTAGTGAATCCGGTCACTTTTCAGGCCAAAAATGACATGTGACTTGCACATGCTCCTGGAGTGAAGGTAAAAAATGTCATTTACCCATCTTGTCTTCTTCCTCCCACCACCACCGCCCTCCACCCTCTTCCTCCACCACCACCCTCCACAAACCCACCCCCAAACTCAAAATTTGCACCACCTCATCCTCCTCTACCACCCTCCACCATTAAAGTCAAAAAATCCTAAAACAAATCAACCCCCCTCTCCTCCACCACCCTCCACAAAACCACTCTCAAACTCAAAATTTGCACCTCTCATCCTTCTCCTCCTCCACCACCTTCCACCATTAAAAGTCAAAAAAATCCCAAAACAAATCAACCCTCTTCTCCTCCACCACCCTCCACAAACCCACTCCCAAACTCAAAATTTGCACCACCCTCCTCCTCCTCCACCACCACTGCCCTCCACCAACCTCCACCATTAAAAGTCAAAAAAATTCCAAAACACAATGAAAACTATCACAAAGGGAAAAAAAATCATACACAAAAAATAGGAAACTTTCTTGTAATTTCTTCTTTTATTGCAACTCTAAGAAACAATTGATGAATTCTCCAATATTTCCCTAAAAAAAATGCCAAATTTTGAGTTTGGGAGTGGGAGTGGGGTTTGAGTGGGAGTGGGTGGTGGAGTGAGGAAAGGGAGTTGATTTGTTTTAGGAATTTTTTGACTTTAATGGTGGAGGGTGGTAGAGGAGGATGAGGGTGGTGCAAATTTTGAGTTTGGGAGTGGGTTTGTGTAGGGTGGTGGAGGGCTGTGGTGGAGGGCGGTGGTGGTGGAGGATGAGGGTGGAGGAAGAAGGCCAAATGGGTAAATGACATTTTTGCCCTTCACTCCGGGAGCATGTGCGTGCAAGTCACATGTCATTTTTGGCTTGAAAAGTGGCCGGATTCACTAATTGGACATTTATAGCGGCCCGTAAAAAGATGCGGCTATAAATAGCCTAAAAAAAAGATAAGGCTGATAATAGAAGGCTACTAATAGGGAATTTCTCTTCTTTTTTTTTTAAACAAGCCATCAAAACTAGTGATATTTGAAACATAAACATTTAAAAACATATCACTAGGGAAGGAGGATAGTAAAAAAAAAAAAAGCAATTAAAAGCTCATCCTTCCTTCAAAGCATGGTAGAATGTGAAAAGAATGTAACATGTTATGCAAGAAATTTCAATGAGACATGACAACCAAGATTTTAATAAGCGCATTTGCCATGTGATACTTCTCTAGGAAATTACTCACCAAATACAAGCTAACAACAAACTACTCAAATGCTAAGAGCTATAATGTCAAAGAAGTTTCGAGGAAACATGACAACCAAGATAATATGAGTCACATTTGTCATGTAATACATCCAAGTAAACATTCTTATCAAAATATACTCCATCAAAACAAGGCTTAAAGAGCATATAGCTCAAAATTCTCTCCATCATCTCCTAATATCCATATAAAAGGCACATATAAAGATAAAGTCTTTGAATAGTGCCTAAGAGGGGTTTTAAGGTAAATGAATAAAAAACAATAAGAAACCTCCCCTTCCGATGTGCCGATTTTGTTTAAGATGTTTTGGAAATTCTTGGAAGGTGTTAAGATGTATAGAAATAGTTCCAACTTCCAAGAAATTTGAAAATAAAGGGCATAGAAGTGATAAACTCAGAAAATACCATTTTAAAGCTTAAGCAGGGCAATGCGGTCGACCAGATGTGAATCTCGGTAGACCGGTACCCATGCTTTTCGATTGACCGGAATCATCGATGGTCGATCGAGGTTATGGCTGACAACTATTTTCTGGTTTTTGAAAGTTTGCCAAAAGGCCTTTAAATGATTTTAAATCACTTCCAAAACATCATGAGCAACTTTGAATAGGTAAAACAAGTTAGAACAAGGTTTAAACCTTATAAAAACATCAAAGTGCTCGAAATCACACCTTATGATCTTTGAAGATATAAAAATGAAAAACCACTAAGGTGATCATATTTTTTGGCCCTTATAAAAATGACTAAATAGTTTTAAAACAATATAAAGAACATAAAAAGAAAGTTGTTGTCTCATATCATTGCCTAAAAACAATTTCAACAAGAGAGTATGAAAATCATCAAGAATATACCAAAAATGGCTAAAAATCAAGTCATAACTCCCTCATCAAAGGTGGCTC